>CAVNYN010221015.1:0-90375 GCA_963692815.1 Nyctanthes arbor-tristis
CACAAAAAAAAAAAAAAAAAAAAAAATTCAGTTGGTCACCTCTACTAACCGTTGACGGAAACCATCACCAGAAAACACAGGACCACCACCGCCGCCTCCAGTTGGTGACCGACCCTAAACCCAAGCCTGACTGCCTCAGACGGAAATCCAAGAAGGTCGTCCAAATCACGTCCGCCGCATTTCACGGCCGCCGTCCACCAAGGAACCGTCTAGATCTTCATTCGATTTCAAACTCTAGGTAAGGAGTAATGGATTTCTTTTTTCTTTTTTTTTTTTAAATTTCGATGTATTGTATTAAGAGAGGTGAGAAGATACTCTAGAAACATTTTCATATATTCTAAAAACTAGAGACAAAAGAAAATCGTGCAATAAAAACTTGTAAAAATTATGCAAAAAATTATGCGCATTTGGGATTTTGTACAAGCCTATAGTATGGTTACAAACGGAAATTTTTTTTAAAATTTTTTTAAACATGGAATGCAGAATTTTGAGTTTGTTAAATACATGTAAAAGCCAGAAAAAATATGTACATAGATTAATTTGTAGAATGTGGAGATATATTCAAGAAACTAGAGACAATGAACTTTAAGAAAATTATATGTTGTAATTTTTACGGTCCGACTATAGAGAGGTTACTTCTCCCCTTACAGAGAGGTTACCTCTCACTGCCACGTGCCTGCATGGGGGTTGGGGGATTGAGGTTCCCCTAACCCCCAATCACATGCAGGCACGTGGCAGTTGTCTCTCTATAAGGGGAGAAGTAACCCCTTCTTAGAAAAATTCGTAATTTTTACATGCCTCTATAATTTTGATTTTGTTACATGTTGGATTTTTTTTTACATAGCTGTAGAATTTTTTGTTTTTTAAATATGTGCAAAAGAATTAAAAAAAATGTATAAGAAGTTCAATGTGGAAATTGACCTAAGTTATATATCTAAACTTCTTTGAGGTAGGTTATTTGCAGAATATGAAGCTCATTCTGAAAGGCCTAAATATCACAGAGAATATGTCACGCCCCCGCAAATTTTTAATTATTTGAGAATTATTTATATCGGTAAATAAATTTAATAGCGGAAGCTTCAATATAAATAGTGGGGACGAGACGTACAAATCAAACAAATTGTCTTTATCTTATACAATTTAATATTTTAAAGAATCATTGAAACTAGATTTTTTTAGTAAAAAGGCAAAGAACACAACAAGTTGTCTTTATATTGGTAAATAAATTCAATATCGGAAGCTTCAATACAAATAGCGGAGATGAGACGTACAAATTAAACAAATTGTCTTTATCTTGTAGAGTTTAATATTTTAGAGAATCATTGAAACTAGATTTTTTTAGTAAATAGGCAAAGATCACAACAAGTTGTATTAATAGAAATATTTCACTGATTACCAAAGCAAGCAAAATTAATCTAGTTAAAATAAATCATTGGAAAGCTATCATACTGAAAGGTAGTTTCCAATTGCTAGAAATACATTTATAGAGAGGTGGGCATATTTATTAATACAAAAGTATTAAATTCATAATTGCTTTCGTAGTAGTTCCAAAGACAGGTTTTCACTACATGTAAAACTCTTACTCCCGTTCGCGAGCACGCTCCAACTCATGGCATGCCATGATTTTCAAATATTATATCTTCAATCATCTACAAAATTGTAGAAATTGGGAGTGAGTACAAAGTACTCAATGAGTAACAAAACCCTTTGATTCACCTTTCATTTGAAAGATTTATTTTCAAGAAAACCATTGAATGCATAAAATTTTCAAATACACAAAAGGGTCCTATCACTAGTTAAACTATCACCCCTAGTGTGCGCAAGATTCATATGAATTTAATCATAGCCATCTACAACTAAGTGGATCTACATTCGAACCCATCCCAGTTGACACCCACCAGAATTCCCATAAAGCAATACAAATACAAAGCAAATACCACACTAATCATCGCCCATCTCGGTATCATTAGATGGCTCCTAGTATAGAAACAAAGCAAAGCAAATACAAAACGGGTAGAGCATCAACTAGTGATTCAAATGCAATAAATCAATTTTTCTTTTCAATTCATCAAAGTCCATGATCATTTCATAGAAATCATTAATCAAAATTCATGCTTATCTTATCAAAACTTCATTAATATCGAAATGGAATCAAATCATTAGTTACTCAATTCTTTACTTAATTTTTCCAAAGATTCTTTGAGTTGTCGACAAATGCCTTCAAAACCTTCATTTTCCTTGATCAAGGTGGTGTTTTATGTTTGTTCCATTATATACCTATGATGAGGGGTCATTTTCAAGTGCAATTCTTAGGGTTAAATAGGTTTCAAGGGTCATTTTCCTTTCCTCACTCCATTTGGACGAATTTCTTTTATTTTATATCTATGAGAAAAGCTTGAGGCTTATCAAGCAATGGGACAATTAGCCTAGATATAAAAGTAAGGACGTGGAGAGGGACAGATGGAGAGAGGGGTCGGATGGGTGGATTGAAGAAATCCCTTGGCTAGGCCCTTATTTATAATCGTTAAAAATATCTAGATTTAGTTGGTTTTAATATACCTTTGAGTTCCGCCAATCAGAATGCGGCAAGTGGCGCGATGTGTGGCGTCGTACACTTGGTTGCAAATTGCTCGAGCAGTCCTTTTACTTTGCCTTGTCTTGTAATTAGGTCATGGAACTTTGATCAACATTACTTAACATCCTTTCACTTAACACAGTTTTACAATTAGGTGTTTAAACTTTAAGTCATTATAGCCAATAACCACATTTTTGTCTCTAGGCATCACTTGAATAACCATTTTTGAATCTTATGACTTCTTGATGCCAATTCGAGTGACCACTCAGTTATCGTTAAATAACAATCTTCTTTCATCAATAGTTGCATTTTAACCATTGGCATTTATTCCGGTAAAAAAATCATGCAATCTATTCGATCACGTTGTCACATTCTCCTTCTTGGCATTTAAGTGACAACTAATGCAATTCAACACAATCACATTGTTACATTCCAATTCTTGGCGTTCTTGTAAATTTACAATCCAATACGATTATATTGTTACATTCTATGCAATCATGTTGTCACATTCTAATTTTGGACGTTTAATTGGGTAATAGTTTTGAAATCTTACAATGCAATTTAAGCAATTATCCAATCATCATCAAAATAACAATTATATTACTTAAAATTTTGCGAGAAGTTACAATCTATGCGCCTTAAATGAATTTCGTCCTCGAAATTCGCTAGGCACTGTGGCAATAACTATTATTTTCAAAAGCATAGTACCCAACCAGATCATCTTCATTTCAATGAATTACTTCCGCTCTGCACTCTCATTTCTTTTTCATCATTTCAGTGAATTACTTCCGCTCTGCACTCTCATTTCTTTTTCATGTATGACTTTTCCATCCATTTTCAAACTCAAATTTTATCTTTTCTCCTTAACCCAAATATACCATAAGTTAAAAATTGGGTTGAGCAAATATTCAAAATTTTAACAATCTATTTACCCGAATTTTATTTAAACTTTATTTAGAATGGGTTTGGATTGCCAAAAGTTGATTATTTACCAATTACAATTAGCAAAATCTTATTCCTTGAACTGTATTCTTTTTAAAGTTATTTTAATTATGTTCTCAATTTTTAAGCTAGTGCTCCATATTGGTTTCATAAATTTTATTATGAGCTTCAAATCAAATTGCAAGGACTAAACAAGACAATAAACCAAATAGAAGGACAACCAAATCGGTTTTAGAATTTTCCCTTTTTCCCTATAGGAAAATCAAATTTTTTTAAAAATTTGACAAAATAGAGAGATGTGGGTACAAGAGAGGTAACAAAATAACAAATAATGCAAAGCTGTAGAAAGGTTTATGCCTCATAAGATTAAAAAAAGTTGAAGGGAAAGCAAACGGAAACATGAAATCAATTTCACATCAGTCCATTGTCAAGCAATTGAGGTTTTCTAAATTATGAAAAGAACTATTATCAATAGGTAATAGCCAAACAATTTCATAAGCTCAATCAAAATGATATTAATAAGTGTTGAGCGAAGACATGTAGTCAAGAAAAATGCAATAAAAGTGATAGGGGCCAAAAGGATTCCAAGATGTCAAGTGGGTAATCAAGGATGATCAAAAGTATGTGAGAATAAGAAAATAAGGGAGAAGAAAAGAAACAAATCCTCCCAAATTCCAATTTTTCAAGGTACTAATCTCGGTTCACATGTCAAAAGTATCAAAATATAGGGCCATTGATATGAGCAAAGTAGCAAGGAAAATAATCAAGAATTGTAAAAGAGTTAATATTCCTCGTAATCAAATCGACTTGAAAGCGACAAAGGTGGAATCATGAAGTCCTTTGTCAAGTAAATAAGGTTTTCGAAATTGTGAAGAGAACCATTATCAATAGGCAATAATCAAACAATTGCATGAGTCTAATTAAATGGTAGCAAAAGGTCTTGAAGAACATACCGTCAATCAAAGACAATAATAGAGAAGATCATAGGAGATTTCAAATAGACAATCAAGGACAATCAATAATAGGTGAGAACAAGAAATGGAAAGAAACAAAGTTTCCCACGAATTTTCAATGTTTCAAGAAGAATCTAATATAAACTCAAACATCGAAGGCATTTTGACTAACAAATAAGATAGAGGCAGAAACATGAAGTCTTTTGCTAAACTAATAAGGTCTTTGAAATTGGGAGAAGAATCATTGTTCATATGCAATAATTCAAACAATTTCAGAGGTTCAATTCAATGGTAATGAAAGGCATTAAATAACAATATATACTCGAGGAAAGACAATAAGATAATGGAGAGGACTGATGAGATTCCAAAATTTCAAGTTAATAATTAAGGACAATCAAACATAACAAGAAAAGAAAGCATAAGAGGAGGAATAAATTTCAATCTTTACAAGAAACTGAGGTCGATTTATGATCAAAGGTAAGTCTTTGCAAACCGGTTTCCATTTTATCATAGAGAACTTTCATAGTTAAGTTATTCTTGAGAATAATACAGAACAAAGTTTAGAACCAATTGGAGGCCGACAAGAAATTAAGGTTTCAAAATAATGATGCTATTAGCATCAAAGAAAGGAGGAATGTTCCCTAGTTCAAGTACAAAGCAATGAAATTTTTGTTGATAAATCAAGAAAAGGGGTTTGTTGAAAGTATATAGGGAAAATATATACTTTCAATCAATTACAGGCTAGGTATTATTCCCAAAGGAATAGATGTATCGGGTCTAGCAAAAGAAGATGAATAACTCAAACAATTTGCCTGAAATAGATTTTTAAGGGGTATAGTCTTTTCAAGTAGGAACCGAAAAGATATTATTTCGAGAGTGTCTTAACCGTTTCAATGAATCGCACAACGAATAGTAGTTCTTGACAACTTGGGGGGCAAAATTACATTCAAAAGAAATCAGACTCGGCACAGCAAATTCTTTGTTTGAAGCATATTGGATATGTTACGTAAGAAAACAAGTTTTCCAATTTACGTTAAGATGATGCACAAAAGTTTATCTGAACATAGTAATGAATGAGACAATGGATCGAATCAAAGGGCAAGAACAATTTTTCATGCTTCAAAGTTTAGGTATATTTGTATACTGCCTTTGAAGTATTCTATGATCAATAAAATCATAGGTCAAACAATAATTCTAAAGAAGTTGGGAAATTGAGAGATTCAAATTTCTTGCCACGTCCTTACCACATTTACTTTCCAAATATCAAATTAAGAGATCAAAATATGATTAAAATTTATCATAGTTCTCAATCAATTTCTGTAGATGTCAATATTTTCAAGACCACTTAATCTACTAGTTCGAACCAATTTCATCTTCCGATCTCAATTACTTGGGTCAAATTCTTAACTATCCCTGAGTTTAATTTATAGCTCAAAATTTGGCACCATGGATTTTTTAATAATCGAATCTTTTGATCGATTACTTTTGTTAAATGTCTTAGATGTACATTAATAAGTAAAATTTACATTGTTCCTAAAATAGTCATCCATTTATTTCTTTATTTACTCAAAGTTATACCTTAAGGAGTTGATCAAAAAAGGGGCAAATTTCAAGTTTAAGCAAGAAAATATTGAAAACTGGGTTAGATCTAGATACAAAATGGCCAAAAGAGATCTTCTTCATTGCATAAGGATCAATCATGTAAAAGATATAGAGTTTGAAAGTTAAAATAGCACAAAATAAGTCATTTAGGTCAATATAGAAGAAATCAGGAAGTTTAGAGATCCAATTGCAATTTTCTAGAAAAAAATCTAGCTTTGGATTGATCTAGACGAAATTAGGAAGTTTGGGGACTTGATCCAGTTTTTTAGGGAAAAAATCTTCGTCTCCACCACCATAGGTTCAGTGCAACCGTCTTACTGAGTGGAGTGCTTGCACTGGCATTTATGTCCGGCGCAGGTCACTCGGTGCCGCCGCACAGGAGAACAGTGCTCCCGTACCGAGCTTTCTGCCCGGTGCAGAGGGCATAGTGTGGCCACACCGTGCATATGCTGCGCCCGCACCGAATTTTTTTTCCTCATTTTTTTTGCAATCATTTTTGTTCTAAAATATCACCAAGTATAAATAGAAGTTATATGATATCTTTTAAAGTTACTTGATATTTAGAACCAAAGTAAAAGATATCAATTCTTCTCATTTTCTTCTTTTCTATTCTCATTTCTTGTGCAATTATTTTAGCTCCAGAATGCCATCTAGTATAAGTAGAAGTTATAGAGCATCTTTTGAAAATTACATCAATACCAATATATTAAGGAATTTCACTTGGCTTCCATTTTCTTTGCCATAAATTCCATGAATATAACTTTACTAAGAAGATGTACAAATAATTAAATAACAACTTACTTGCAAGCCAGTTGGTCAATGCTTCGCGCGGAGTAGATTATACATGTAGTGCCCCTAGAACGTTGCTCTAATACCATTCTTGTCATGCCTCCTCAAATTTTTAATTATTTGAGAATCATTTATATCGGTAAATAAATTCAATAGCAGAAGCTTCAACACAAATAACAGAGATGAGACGTACAAATCAAACAAATTGTCTTTATCTTGTAGAGTTTAATATTTTAGAGAATCATTGAAACTAGATTTTTTTAGTAAAAAGGCAAAGAACACAACAAATCGTATTAATAAAAGTATTTCGTTGATTACCAAAGCAAGCAAAATTAATCTAGTTAAAACAAATCATTGGAAAGCTATCATACTGAAAGGTAGTTTCCAATTGCTAGAAATACATTTATAGAGAGGTGGGCATAGTTATTAGTACAAAAGGTAATAAATTCATAATTGTTTTCGCAGTAGTTGGGTTTTCACTACATGCAAAACTCTTACTCCCATTCACGAGCATGCTCTAACTCATGTCTTGCCTTACTTTTTAAATATCATATCTTCAATCATCTACAAAATTGTAGAAATAGGGAGTGAGTGTGAAGTGCTCAGTGAGTAACAAAACTCTTTGATTCTCCTTTCATATGAAAGATTTATTTTCAAGAAAACCATTGAATGCACAAAGCTTTCAAATGCACAAAAGGGCCCTATCACTAGTTAAACTACCACCTGTGGTGCGCGCAATATTCATATCAATTTAATCATGGCATCTACAACTAAGTGGATCCACATTCGAACCCCAGTTGACCCCATTAGAATTCCCACAAAGCAAATACCACACTTATCATCGCCCATCTCGGTATCATTAGATGGCTCCTAGTATGGAAACAAAGCAAAGCAAATACAAAATGGGTAGAGCATCAACTAGTGATTCAAATGCAATAAATCAATTTCTCTTTTCAATTCATCAAAGTCCATGATCATTTCATAGAAATCATTAATCAAAATTCATGCTTATTTTATCAAAACTTCATGAATGTAGAAAGGGAATCAAATCATTAGTTACTCACCTATTTACTTAATTTTTCCAAAGATTCTTTGAGTTGTTGACAAATGCCCTCAAAACCTTCATTTTCCTTGATTAAGGTGGTGTTTTATGTTTGTTCCATTATATACCTATGATAAGGGGTCATTTTCAAGTGCAATACTTAAGGTTTAATAGGTTTCAAGGGTCGTTTTACTTTCCTCACTCCATTTGGACGAATTTCTTTTATTTTATATATATGAGAAAAGCTTGAGGCTTATCAAGCAATGGAACAATTAGCCTAGATATAAAAGTAAGGACGTGGAGAGGGAGAGATGGAGAGAGGGGTCGGATGGGTGGATTGAAGAAATCCCTTGGCTAGGCCCTTATTTATAGTCGTTAAAAATATCTAGATTTAGTTGGTTTTAATAAGCTTTTGAGTTCTGGCAATAAGAATGCGACACGTGGCGCGATGTGGCATCATACATCTGTTGCAAATTGCTCAAGCAGTCCTTTTAGTTTGCCTTGTCTTGTAGTTAGGTCATGGAACTTTGATCAACATTACTTAACATCTTTTCAGTTAGCATGATTTTACAATTAAGTGTTTAAACTTTAAGTCAATATAACCAAAAATCACATTCTTGTCTCTAGGCATCACTTGAATAACCATCTTTGAATCTTATCACATTCTTGATGCCAATTCGAGTGCCCACTCAGTTATCGTTAAATAACAATCTTCGTTCGTCAATAGCTGCATTCTAACCATTCGCATTTATTTGGGTAAAAAAATCTTGCAATCTATTCAATCACTTTGTCACATACTCATTCTTGGCATTTAAGTGACAACTAATGCAATTCAACACATTCACATTGTCGCATTCCAATTCTTGGCATTCTTGTAAATTTACAAGCCAATACAATTATATTGTTACATTTTATGCAATCATGTTGTCACATTCTAATTTTGAACGTTTAATTAGGTAATAGTTTTGAAATCTTACAATGCAATTTAAGAAATTATCCAATCATCGTCAAAATAACGATTATATTACTTAAAATTTTGCGAGATGTTAGACAATAACAAGTTATGAAAAGTGTTTTTTCACAAAACAAAAATATAGACACAAAAAAAAAGGAGCAGTCTAAGAGAAGTTAGATGGGGGTGCGAACAAGGTAAATCTTGCTCCCAGAGATTGCAATCCTTGAGCAATTTGTTAACAGAAAGTAGAGCCTTCTTCAAATTAAATAACAAGAAGCTGTAACTCATGAATGCCTCATTGGAATCCAACTCCCTAATCCCTTCCAAAATAGGCCCCCATAGTTTCAATCTCCTCACTAAATTCAAACACTCTCTACTTTGAGTTCTCCTGAAACCCACATTTTATTACTAAAGTTTCAATATCCTCTAGAATTTTCATTTTGTTACATGTTGGATTTTTGCAGAGTTAATTACCAGAAATGTCACTATATTTTTAAAAATTTATCTCAAATGCCATTGTACTTTAAAACTTATACGAAATATCAATGTACTTTTAAAAAGTTATCTCAAATGCCATTGTACTTTAAAATTTACCTGATATGCCACTGAACTTGAGAAAGTATTATCCCGTTTGCCACCTCCGTTAAAAAATGTAACTAACTTGATGACATGACTAACAAAATTTACCACGTGGCATCTTGACTGTTATTTTTTTAACCAGGTGTTGACCGAGTGGCAAATGAGATAACATTTTCACGAGTTTAGTGATATATGAGGAAAGTTTTATAAAACTTTATAAAGTTTTAGTGCCATTGTACTTTATAAAACTTTCCTCATATGACATTAAACTCGTGAAAATATTATCTCATTTGCCACTCCGTAAATACCCGGTTAAAAAATAACGGTAAAGGTGCCACGTGGTAAATTCCCTTAGCCATGTCATTAAGTCCGTTACATTTTTAACGGGGGTGGCAAATGTGATAACATTTCACAAGTTCAGTGGCATATCAGGTAAATTTTAAAGTACAATGGCATTTGAGATAACTTTTTAAAAGTACATTGATATTTCGTATAAGTTTTAAAGTACAATGGCATTTGAGATAAATTTTTAAAAATACAGTGACATTTCGGGTAATTAACTCGATTTTTGTACATGACTGTAGAATTTTTTTAGATTGGAATGGTGACAAAACTGCATTAGATCACCTATAATAATTATTTTTCAGATAGCCCACAAGGAAAAATAGCTAAAAGCTTAGTGCTATTATTGTTTTTGTGAATGGTTTTCATTCCATCAATTAACTATTTTTATGCGCAAGGCTAAGGATGAGGCCAATCAATATAGGAATTTGCCATAGCTATAGAGATCCTACATATCGGTTATCAGATTGTCCCAGCTTGAAATGTAAAGAGGGCTACAGGACATTAATGATGAGCAAGCAAGACAAGGAGAACAAAAGTGAACTATTTTATGGGTGCTTAAAATTCTAGAGGCATGTAAAAATTACAACCTATAATTTTTGTAAAGTTTACTGTCTCTAGTTTCTTGAATATATCTCTTCATTCTACAACTCTATGTACATATTTTTTCTTGCTTTTACACATATTTAACAAACTCAAAATTCTACATTCCATGTAAAAAAAAAAAAAATCCAACTGTAACCATACTACAGGCATGTACAAAATCCCAAATGCGCATACTTTTTTGCATAATTGTTACAAGTTTTTATTGCACGATTTTCTTTTGTCTCTAGTTTTTAGAATATATGAAAATGTTTATAGAGCATCTTTTCACCTTTCTTAATACAATACATCCAAATGAAAAAAAAAATGAAATCCATTACTCTATACCTAGTGTTTGAAATTGGACAGAGATAAGGACAGTTCCCTGGTGGACGGCGCCCGTGAACTGTGGCGGATGTTATCTGGACGGCCTTCTTGAATTTCCTTCATGGGTTTCCATCGGAGGCAGGAAGGAAGGCTTGGGTTTAGGGTCGGTCACCAATGGGAGGTGGCGGCGGTCTTGTGTTTTCTGGTGAGGGTTTTTGTCGACGGTTAGTAGAGGTGACCGATGGGAATTTTTAGTGTGTTTGGGGGGGGTGTTCTTGCTGGAATGGAGCGAAATTCACATTCATAAATTTGGGAAAAGAGAAAGGTTCATTGATTTTAGGTGGGGGTTGGGTAAGGGAGTGGATTCTTGTGTCTTTAAATTTTAAATGGTGGGACCAGAGATAATGCTTATATCAGATAGGATTTGTGGTTGTGTTCTCCTCAATGGATTACCAAATCAGCGCCACCTCGGAACGTCCTCTCCATGTAGTGGAAGGCATTCTTCTCATAGAAAAATTGACAATAACTATAAGAAGAATGTTTTCAAAATTACAAATCCCTCACTTCCCCCTAACAAAAACCCTTCTTTTTTAAATTAAAATTTTCTTTTTCTTTTTCCTCTTTCTATGCCAACAAAATAATAATAATAATCTATAATCTATATATTAACAATAAAAGAAGTGTGTTTGATACGTTTTTTCCCGCCACTGGTCTGGCGTTATAAGACTACTACTGACGTCACTTATGACGTCACTCTATCTTATCCTTTTTTTTTTTTTTTAAATTTCCGGTTTTCAATGTTATCTTTGGTATTCCATTTTCTCTCTCTGGATGTATCCCCATTATCCTCTCATCAAATCTCATTGTCTCTCTCTGACTATCTTCGTTATCTTCTCATCAAAATTTGAATCGAATATCTGAATATCTTTTTTATCTATTCCTCATACAACAATGTTAAATTGTCCTTTGTTCTTCTATTTTATATATATTAATAATCTATATATTAATAATAAGAGAAGTGTGTTTGATACAATTTCCCCCCCACTGGTCTCGCATTATAAGATTATTACTGCTGATGTCACTTATGACGTCACTCTATATTATCCTTTTTTTTAATTTCCGGTTTTCAGTTTTATCTTTGGTATTCCATTTTCTCTCTGTGGCTGTATCCCCATTATCCTCTCATCAAATCTCATTGTCTCTCTCTGACTATCTTCGTTATCTTCTCATCAAAATTTGAATCAAATATCTGAATATTTTTTTATCTTTTCCTCATTTAGCAATATTAAATCGTCCTTTGTTCTTCTATTCTATATATATTAATAATATTAATAATAAGAGAAGTGTGTTTGATACGATTTTTCCGGCCACTGGTCTGGCATTATAAGATTACTACTGACGTCACTCTATCTTATCCTTTTTTTTTTTAATTTCAGGTTTTCAGTTTTATCTTTGGTATTCTATTTTCTCTCTCTGGCTATATCCCTATTTTATCAATTCCTCATATAGCAATATTAAATCGTCCTTTATTTTTTATTTTTTTATTTTTTTCGTATTCCAGTGAGTTTTGAATCAAATATTTGTTTGCAATTTTTTATCCAATTAACCAGATTGGCCTATATTATTCTTTATTATCCATTTTTTTATTTTGATTATTTTTTTGTGTTGTAGTGATCAATTTCATTGCCTTTAAATTTTAGGGTTTTAATCGAGTACAACATTTGCAGTGCCGTGTTGTTAGTGGATCTTCAAGTTGTATTAGTCTTGATGGAATACAATGCTGAATTTAGAATTTTCCGATATATCCAAATTTTTGTTTCAATGTGCTTCAGTGGGAAACTATTGATTTTTGTATACAGATTGTTGGTTTTTAATTTACCTTTTGTATATAGGTTATTGATAAGTTTCTTTGTAATTTTACCATGCATTTTGCTGATCCTTAACAAGGAAATCATTTTACGAATATAAATATATGGTATCTGTTTGTAGGATGTTACAACAAATGATATCCCAATTGACAAATTTGGCGTTCAAGTATTTCCTACCATGTACTTCTAATCTGATGGTAACTTGCAACCTTGATTCCTTGATTATTTTTTGACATTCGTTGCTCTCTCCATGATAGGCTATTCTTCTAAACAGTAGCAAATTATAGTTTTATCAAATAAGCAGATGAAAACACAACTTGTGAAGTACAAGAGCAAAAGGAATCTGACGTTGTGAAGTTAACCGTAAAGCTGTTGATTTTGGAATAAAAATGAGAAAACCCCACTAAGAGGCTTAAATTTGTGAACAAGAGCCGTAGAAAAGCTACAAATAAGAAGCTTTTGATTTCACATGTATTAAAAATTTAAAATGTGCATTTGGATGGAATATTTTGGTCAAGAACGGCACTTGAGGAGGTTGCAATGGGTACAACTTAGGAACAGAGAATGCAAGCTGGAATTTTCTCCTTCTATTCTATATTTCCTACAAAATGTATTTCAATGGTTATCTATCTGGTTGTTGGTTTAGTGTTTATTTCAGTGGTTATCGATCTATTTTTTAAGAAACAGAAAACTGAGATTGAGCACTTCATCATTCTTCAAGTTAAAATTTAACAAAGTTAGTCATATTTTGATCTTTTCCTAAATACTGAAGATTTGATGCAATATTATTTTTCTCTTGAAACAAAATAAGAGATTAAGATTGACTCTTCTAGAACAAAGAAAGCAGTAAAACTTTAGTAGACTTCTCACTGCCCAATTTGTTGAACACTGTCGTGTCACTAGGCTATTGGTGTTGCCATTTTCTGAAGAAGAAACTCCTTCAAAGAAAAGGTAAAAGCTCCTTTCTCATTGCATTGGGTGTGTTATAGGTACCTTTTTATATGAATTGCAAGCCGTGAAGGAAAAGAGCTTATAAATACAAAGAATTGTTGATAAGATTGCAGAACTTAATTGTGGCACTTATTAGTAATAGAAAAATACATTTCATTTTGAATCAAGCATATTAATGGAAGAGAACATTTTAGTCATGGGAAAGCAATCTAACGTCTAAAGATCACAAGCACTAATGAAGGATATTTGGTTTAAATTATATAGGGAAACAATATTAGACATGACATAAATTGAGTCCGTGATGTGTTGATTGTTTTAGTCTTTCTTACTTTCAGAATATATATGTGGCTTCTTGCACTTTTCTATATTACTTGAAATTGAAACTTACATTAGCTTATTTTCCGCAACAAAATAGTTCAGAATTGTAAACTCATTGTTATATCTTCCTATATACGAATTGATATAAATTTTGTGAATTGGTCAATTGTATATGCTACATAACGAAGAAAGCAATATCTATTTTTCGTTAATGTTGAAATTTTTCATTACTATTATTCAGAAATTTACAGGCATCGAGGAAACTCAAGATGAATCAAAGTCTTCTACTATTCTACATATACGTGGTGGTCTTCCAATTTTGTTGAAAATTTTGGATATGCTTCTTTGGGTTCTAAAGGAGGAGTCCTGGGAAATGGAGAAATAGTTGGTTATGTTCCCAGTTCTTGAGGGTTATTGCACCGGCTTTAGCTTCTTCTATATTTGTAGTCAATCTATTTATGCTAATTTTATATGTTATACAAATACTCTAGGGTTTTCATGAGTTGATTCCATTAGTCTCTGCAATAGTTTTGTTTTAAATTTAAATATTAAAAATATTGAAATACAATATTTTACTTATTCCATGCACTTTTGTTGGTGATTATTTATAATATAACGAAAGTAATTTCGTTACTTTATTTTGAAATATATTTTACTCATAAATATAGTAGTTTTATGCCCATTCCCGTCAATTTTTTTGCACATTTCTAAATTGCTTTTTTAATGTATATTTGATAGATACTAACAACCTTAGTTTGTACATGTTACTGTTGAAATTTTTTATTGCCATTATTATTCCCGTACAAGGCACGGGTGAAAACTCTAATAATAATAATATAGTGGTTGGAATAAGTGTTGTAGTTGTTGAATTCTCACATTGTTGACAAAAGGTCTCGAGTTCAAACCCTACCTACCTTTCTCATATTTCCCCTCTCCTGATCTCCTCCCCTTTTGTATAAAAGTAAATAAATAAATATAAATAATATATACATTTCAACGATGAATTTAAGTAAAAAATTTGTGATTCATCATATATTGCAAAATAGTAAAATCTTGCATTGAAATGAAAAATCAAATCATACGAATGATAAAAAGTTATGAGTTTTAAAATTTTTTTTTTTAAGGTTATTGTACGAAACTAGTTCCGCACCCGTGCAACAGACTTATTCTAAAACAAATAAGCAAAAATACAATGGAAATTAAAGCTACAAATATTTAACAACAAAAAACAATACGATACCTTGTTTGAATGGTATTCTAATACATTGAACAACTTAATAAGGCTTGTTTGAAACAATCTAGATAAAGAAAGTAGTGAACGATTGAAATAAAAAAAAAATCCCTAGATGAAAAATAAACAATATAAAATCGTCATATGAAATAAAATAATCACAAAATAAGGAGTTGTTTGGCACTTAAATTAGAATAAAATAATACACATTAAATTCAAGCATAAGAGCCCAAAAATAAACACCCACTAAAAATAGCAAATGTGATCATGGTAATTATATTATATAAGGTAATTAAATTCAAGTATTTCATCGCATGGGCAATGACACATCCACTTTTTTCAACAAACTAAATTTATGCATGTTAGTGGTAATCATCAAAATCATCAACATCATACACTCAACGACGAAGAAGACGTGATCAATTTCGTGTGAGTTCTATGTTAGTCTATAAATTTTGCAAAAATCTTTTAACTATTTTTGAAGCAAATGTGGAAATTGTAGAGCCAAAATAAGCAAATAAAAAACATTATTTTAAATTCCTATATAACAATATGATATATATATATATATATTAAATAAGCACGAGAAGTCTTAATTTGTCGAGAAAAATAGAATCCACTTTTTCCACCATTAAATTCAAATGAAAAAATATTAAATGTTTTTTATTTAATATCGATTATAATATCTCAATCTATCATTAGACATAAAATGGCTTTTACACTCAAAAAATGGAGAAATGGAGATCAATTGCTAACTGAGTTCAGTTTTACTTTATAAATTTCTTAAAAAAATTTCAACTAAATTTAAACGAAATGTGGAAATTGGGGGGGCAAAACAAAGCAAATAAAAATATGGATTCTAAGAGCAGAAGACTTTGCGTTTCGTTCTATCACTCCCAAGCAGTGGCGGAGACAGAAATTTTTGTTTAGGAGGCAAAAAATTAAATAATAAATAAACGATGTTCATTTTAATTACAATATTTCAAACAATACCGATTTCGAACCAAATACCGCCTTTACGTTGAATAATATTATTTTCAAAATAAATCTCTTCAACATAGTAAATAAAATCAGTTACATAAATAAGTCGTAGTATTTTGACAACCCTAAAAAAATGTCCGTATAATATTTTAAGATTGTACAAATTTTCTTATTTTATATGGGAGTTGACTTAACTAGCAGACTTTTAAAGTAAGAACTAAAATTTACTTTTCTAGTTCAATTCAAAATCAATAAGTTAAATTTTCAAAAAGGAAAGAAAAACAGAGGACAAGAAAAAAAGAAAAAAAATTCCAAACTTTGGGAGGGAAACTGCCCCCCTTTGCCATAACGTGGCTCCACCACTGCTCTCAAGTCCCAACCCCCAAGCATTGATAAATCTGTGAAGAACAAAAATGCAAAGTTTCAATGTAAGAAAATGTATGAGTTGGTAGGAGGAGGGAAAAGGAAAGAAAATGATCATATAATACAAATAAAACATAAGAGAATGCTAAAACTTTTGCTTTTAATTAGTTTCACAACGATCCAGAAAAGGAAAATACAGTAATTCTTAAATTAGTTAACAAACCAGGAAGAAAAGAAATAGCGTGATTTACATAAAGAACGTGATATATGGAATAAAAATAATCAAATAGATACAATCGACAAGGAAAAAGGAAGAAATCAATTTTGCCAGAAATAAAACTTTCACTGCAAATTACTACTCGTGAGCATTGCCACAGAGCAAATGGGTGGGAAAAACCCAAAGACACTTAAATGCCTTTATATATTAATAGATTATGTGTATATAGACACATATTAGATAAAATTAAAAACCGTTTCATTATATAATAAAACTTAAAAAGATCGGAAGAAAAAAAAAGAAAAAAAAAGGTGAAACAATATTATGAAAGTAAAACGGTAGAAAGTGTAATTAATTTTCTATCTACTCCATGTGTGCGTTTGTGTTGTGAAAAAAATATTGATTAGGTGGCACTATCTAACTCTAACTTTTCACTTTAGTGTGCAAGTTAACAAACTTATTATTTTAACATCAAATCTCACCTTTTGTTTGCTAAATCTAACATTCTTAACTTAAAAATGCTATAATACCCTTAAATTATAATTGAACTAGAAACACAAGTAAATAAGAAATGCATGAAAACTAAAAAATATATCTTAGTATATTCAGAAAAAAAATCAATCAATCAGAATTTAAGGATGACAGTGGGGCAAATTGATCTGCTTCGTGACCCATCTAAATTAGTACGAGCTAGATCAAATCAGTGGTCAAGTCAGGTGACGTGGATCGATTTTTCTATACATCTCGATCTATTTATTACATTTTTTCAATTTTTTAAATTTTTTCTCATTTATTTTACATTTTTATTATTTTTAATTAAACAATTGTCGGGGGGCGGATCAAGGCCGACACTTCTGGTTCATCCTACTCTACAGGGCTGTGAGATCGGAAGAGCAATACTGCTCCATTCAAGTAGGTCTCATTTAGAAAAAATGTGTTGCTACGAATTTAAATTATATAAAAATAAAAATCTATCTATTTATATCTATATATTAAATAGCTTAGTTGGTCAACCTTTCTAAAAGTATTTTCCTACCAAAAGCACCTTTCTAAATATGTTTGTCATAAGTTAGTTATCATTCATCTAAAAGAATGCATCTTAGCCATTGATCCAATAACACATATTTCATCTTTTCTCCATTATCAATCTTGACGGCCTCCCTTGCCATCAATCTTACACTCAATACAGAAAAATATGTGTTCAATAGTCATCGCTCTCAATATGTGCTCTCCAATCGATCTTCTCTCGAATGAATCTGTTCTTTCCGATCTCATCCCTTAAAGATGGATTCAATAATTAGGAAACATTTATATTAAATAATCTTAGTTGATCAATCTTTCTTAAAACATTTTCCCACTTAAAGCACCTTATATGTTGTCATATCTCAGCCATCTATCTGAATGAATGCATCTCAACCGTTGATCTAATCACACAAATATCACACTCTTTTTGTTATCAGACTCGACCACCTCCCCCACCATCAATCTTTCCCATCCAATAAATATATCTTCAATAGTCAATTCTCTCAATTTGCTTTATGATCTTCTCTCGAATATCTACTATCGTTCTCAATCTTCTTTCTAATATCTTTCTCATGAATTTCTACAGCGGAAAATTGGACTAGGTCGGCTAATGTTGTGAAGTGAGAAGCTTTCTAGGCTTAGCTGGCTACTACCAGAGAGTTATAGAAAGATATTTCAAGATAGCAAGCCCTTTGCCTCAATTTACTGGAAAGGGTGTTAAGCTTCAGTTGTTAGAGAATGTTAAAGAAAAGACTAATATCAACTCTGTTGCTGACAATACATGACTGTTCAACTGGGTTTTTTTTTTAATTTATAATGATGCACCCAAACACGATATGGGTTTCATACTAATATAGAAAGGGGAAAGTAACCTATGTATTAAGAAAATTAAAGAAATTTGAACAAAATTATCTGGCGCATGATCTCTAGCTTGCAGTGGTAGTTCATCCCTTAAAGATTTGGCATCACTACCTATATGGAAGCAAATGTAAAATTTACACCGGCTATTGTTCACTTCGAATGAGTTAAATATGAGGAAACAATGGCGGTTGGAGTTAGTTAAAGACTATGACTACACTATTTTGTACAATCCTGGCGCGACAAATGTAGTTGTAGATGCTTTAAGTAGAACAAACACAGATCATTTGGTGGCTCTGGGTATAGTTCAGCGCATCTTCACCCCAAAATAGATTTAGCACATTAGCCTTTAACCCCCAACTCTGAATTTTGCACATCCTTACCTCGAATTTGTCTTAGATTAATTACTCATGCCTCTTCCTTTTCCAATCCAAGCTTGAAACTTAACGATTACATTTGAAGTGAAATGATCAATAAATTTTGAACTAATACTGCCATCTCTACTTTAATCTTGTTGGCCTTTCACCATGGGATTGGATCAACAGATATGGAGAGACAGCCAACTTGAGTTTCCCTGCCTCAACAAAATGGAAGAATAGTTGCCTATGCTTCTCAGTAACTAAAAGAATACGAGAAAAATTACCCTACTCATGACTTGGAATTAACAGCAGTAGTGTTTGCATTAAAAATATAGAGAGTGATGTGAAATATACACGTAACCATAAAAGTTTAAAATACTCCTCTATGCAAAAAAAATAATAATAATAAAAATAAAAAAGTAAAATAAATTTAAACATGAAACATCGATGATGGTTAGAATTAGTAAAAGATTATTAATGTATAATCAATTACCACCCTGGGAAAGCCAATGTCGTCGATGATGCTCCAAGTCGAAAGTTGGTGCATAACTTGGGTCTTAGTAACATGAAATTCAAAATTTTAATTTGGAGATTGTTAGCAAGATGGATTTTACAACCCAAACAACATTTCGACAATGTATTAAAGAACAACATATTCATAATGTGACCTTAAAGCGTATACATAGTACCACATATGAATTGACCAATGATGGATTGATAACTTATCAGAATCAAATTTTGTATTCCCAATGAGTCTACTTTTTGTAGAGATATATGTGCAGAAGCACATGATGCACCTACTAAGTTCATCCAGGTGCCGATAAGATGTATTGAGACCTTAAGAAGTTATTTTGGTGGCCTCGTATGAACAGAAATATAGCTGAGTATATTGCCAAATATCTCACTTGTCAACAAATAAAAGTAGAACATCAATGTCCAGTCGGTCCTCTCCAATTCTTGCAAATACCAGAATAGAAATGGGAAAAAATAACAGTGGATTTTGTTATAGGGTTACCCCGAACAGAGAAGAATTATGACGCTATTTGGGTTATTGTAGACAGGCTGACTAAGTCAGCACACTTTGTACCCATTCAAACCACCTATACTTCAGATCAATAATTTAGATATACTGAAGAGTTGAAGAGACTGTTAGACTCCATGGAATCCCTATCTCTATTGTATCATATCCTAATCCATGGTTTTTGTCTGTATTGTGGAAAAGATTACATCAAGCCTTAGATACATGATTGACATTTAGCACTGCCTTTTATCCCCAAACTGATGGCCAATCAGAAAGATCTATTGAAATACTTGAAGACATGCTTCGAGACTATGTTTTGGATTTTCAAGGTAAATGGAACCATTATCTACCTTTGACAGAATTTCTAATAATAGTTTTCAAGTATCTATCGGAATAAACCCTTTGAGGCTCTATATGGATGAAAATATCAATCTCCTTTGTATTAGGATGAAATTAGAGAAAAACAAATTATTGGACCTGAATTACTCCAGACTATGTCGAACGCAAGAAATGATAATCTACAACATTTAGTTGCAGCTCAAAATTAACAAAAAACCTATGCAAATAAAAGGAGAAGACCATTAGAATTTAAAATTGGAGATAAAGTATTTATTAAAGTAGCACAAATGAAAAGGGTTCTACGTTTTGGAAAAAAAAGGAAAGGTTAATCCAAGATATATAGGCCCTTTTGAAATTATAAGGGCTAGGACAGTTTCCTATAAGATAAAGCTTCCGGCATCAATGGAAAGAGTACATGATGTATTTCATGTTTCAATATTTCAAAAATATGTTCCTGATGAGTCACACATACTTGGTAAAAATGTGCCAGATTTAGAAGCCAATTTGACTTATGAGGAACGTCCTGTTCAAATATTATTACGAGAAGTTAAATAGTTGTGAAATAAGAAAATCCCACTCATCAAAGTGTTATGGAGAAGCCAAAAGTCAGAAGAAGCAACGTGGAAAAGAGAAGACGACACGAGGCTTAAATATCCAGAATTATTTGGTACGTGAGAAAAATTTTGAGAATGAAATTTTATTAAGAGGGAGAGGATTTGTAATGCCCCGAAATATTAAAATATTAGTTCTTGAGGAATATTATCGTTAAAAATTTCTTTTGATAACATTACATGCAACAAATACTTGAGTTAAATTCTTTTAAACCCTATGGGTTAGAATGTAGTAAAGATTAAATATTTGTAAATCGCAAGTTAATCCTTTACTTAAAACTATAAATAGACCTGCATTTTCAGAGAATTTATACGGGCTTATTTTCAGGAAAAAGCAGGTATGCTTTCGTACTTTTTACTGAGGGTGGCCGGCCACCCCTTTTCTTATTCGTATTTTTCCCTAAAAAATGGAGGGCTTGCCCCCTATCTTTTCTTATTAGGGTGGCTCCGGACAGGGGAGAAGGGGCTAACTACCTAAGAATAAAATACAAATATGGTGGTTGGCGTAACCTTTACATTTTTAACGTCTTTTCTTTGTAAAAATATATATATATATATATATAATTAGTTGATCTTTCAACCTGCATGTCTGAATTATAATGCAAACAAATGCGGTAAATATGATTAACTCACCTAAAGTACAAAACTTATTTATGTGATAAATGGTATTTGCATATTACCTTATTTATTAACATGTGACATGCCTTTAGTTATATTTCTTGTATATAATATCTGTCATTGAAAGCGTGTGAATTGTCATCTGCATTTTGTGATTGGTGAGGTCAACATATTATGTATGGAACCCCCATTTTTACATACTCTATTATATTGCTATCAGATAGATATACCACTTGGGTTGTTTTGCCTTGTGAGTGTTTTGGGGCCTGATAGCCGGGTTGACCAAGTAGATATACCATTTGGAATTCTGTCTCATGAAATGAGGGTTTGGGGGCTCGGCAACCTAAGGCCTAGCCTATTATTATAAGTTAATACATGTCAATAATTTTTTCCTAAGGGGACTTGAGAACTGAAGATAGATACAGGTAGATCTTGACATGTGTGGTTATAACATTGGCCATCTAATTATGAGCTCTTACAGTCTATAAAAATAGGGTTGGGGCCCTATTATTATTTTGGTGTTGTTGCATGACAAATATCATATTTACTGGACATACTTATTCACTTATGTGATTCTGTACTGTAGATGAGTCTCCACAGGACGAGGGGGTCATTCTGACCAATTGGCAAGTTGAGCTTTCCAACAATTAGAAGGAGGTCTGGGTGATTTAGACCAAGGCCCATTTTACTAGGTGTTATGTTACCTCCGAGGAGGATGATACAGATGATATAGTAACTTATGAAGACCGTTTTGATTTTGTCTTAACCACCACTAATGTATATGACGTCCGTACTTGTAGATGCATTCGTACCATCCATGATGTGGAGTAGTACCTGGTAGAGGTGTCATTGTATGTATAGGTGTGCATGAAATAAGATAGGCTTTTAGAGCCACTCATGTCTACCTATTGGTATAGATTACAGTAGATGTAATGGCAGTTCGATTCGTCAACTGAGACTGACCTTCTTCATACTATAATCTAACAACCTATCATCCACTCTGATATCTTTTGACATGGATATAAATTGGGGTTTTGTTGTTAATAAAAAAAATAATGTTTTTTTCCCTTACATTTACTCCAGACATGTCAATTGTTATTACACTAATGAGATGAAAGGAAAATGGATTGATACCTATTGTTAGTATGTATGGGTAAAAATTAAAATAAAAACAATAGTAGATTAAATGGTTAAAATAAAGTAAAATAATAATAACGTAGGTTTCCACGTGAAAAAGAAGAAAATACTAATAATATAAGTAAAAATAAAAAAATAAAATTATGTACTTTTATTATTGGAGGTGTTACATGAGCATAGTATGATGCTGCGCTTGTAGTGTTTTATACTGGTCTTATTACCATTGTGCATAACATGTAAGTGTATGACGTATAAACCATTGTGCATATAACAAAATTATCATGATTTTATTAGATGACGTATGGTGTCTCTGTGCCGTGTGTGCATGCATTGTGTTCCTATAAGAAAATACATTCTTGTCACGATGTGGATAGTGTGGTGCCATGCTTATGGTGTTCCATAGTCTGGTCTTATATCATACATTATTTACATAACGTGTGACTATGTGGCATATATAGGATTTTGCGTCTAACAAAATTACCATCTTTTTGTTAGATGATGTGTGGTGTCTATGTGCCGTGTTGTTTTGTTCGTGTAAAAAAGATATAGTCTTCTCATGATATGCATAGTGTGGTGTTGTACTTGTGGTGTTGTACTTGTGGCACATCACTTGTATAACGTGTGAGTATATGATATATATATCATTCCGTGTCTAACAAAATTGCAATGGTATTGTTAGATGGCATATAGTGTCTCAACGCTGTGCGCGTGTGTTTTGTTCCTATAAAAAAGTACAGTCTTATCACGATGTGGATAGTGTGGTGCGGCGCTTGTGGTGTTCTATAATCTAGCCTTGAATCTCAAATTGATTGCATAACATGTGAGTACATGGCATATACACCATTCTACATGTGACAAAATTAAAATGTTTTGTTAGATGGTGCGTGGTGTATCTCTGCCATATGTGTGTGCTTTGTTTTCTTCAAAAAAATACAGTCATGACGTGATGTGGATTGTGTGATGAGGGCAAAGTTGAACATATAACTGATAAGCAAAGACAAACCAAGAAACATAATATTCAAAAAAAGAAATGATGTTTGATGAGAAATATGCATGAATTTACCACATTGTGTGAAGTGAGTATGTGCATGATAACTTATCCCACGAAAAAGGACAGGAACACTGTCGAACTAGAGATATGGCCTCAGATCACCAAGAAATTGGAAAGATAATTGAAATATAAAAGAACAAGAGTAAGGATTGTAGGAACAAAATCTTTAGGTTATTTGATACTTCCCAAGACAGAAAGAGAGATTGAAGAGGAGCTTGCAAAATTGTGATAGACCTACTGAGCTTGAAAGGACACATAGTCTTGGAGAAGCTAAGTTAGGTCAAGTTGAGGATTGAATTATTCAAGAGAAATAACCACGTATTTGATATAAATCTGATAGACTTTGGACCTGGAAAGCGTCCATTAATTATCCCAATCTTGATTACCACTAAGAAATGTAATCTTTGAACTGGAATTCAATGATGATACTTTTGGTGAGGGACAATGACCACATATAATTTGGTGGTGCATCAACCAGTAACAATATCTAGTGTGCATCCTTCAAGAGACTGGTAATTTAAGACTCTATAGCCATCGACTCCATCTACCTCATCCAACTATCAAGGTACTATGCCATTAACCCACCCTTACTGCCACTAGTGCCACCACATGCCATGTCCAGCATTACATCACCACAACTGAATTATGTGAAGAAGGATGAAGAACAAGATGATATTCTTGAGTACCTACAGTTTAAGAACCAAGGGCTAAGGTAATTTGATTGAGGAGCCATACGATCTATGAAATGAACATTCATGTCGCAATGTAGATAGTGTGATACTACTACGATTGTGATGTTCCATACTCTAGTTTTGGATCTCACATCACTTGTATGATATCTGAATGTGTGGCATAAATACAATTCCATGTCTAAAATTACCATGGTTTTGTTATATAGGGTGTGATGTCCCTGTGCCGAGTGTGTACGTTGTATTTCTATAAAAAAAGGACAGTATTGTCGCGATGTGGATAGTGTAGTGATGTGCTTGTGGTGTTTTATACTCTTGTCTTGGATCATACATCGCTTCCATAATGTGTAAGTGTTTGGCATATATATCATTCCACAAAATTATCATGGCTTTGTTAGATGACGTTTGGTGCCTCTATGCAGTGTGAGTATGCGTTGTGTTCTTGAGATCGGAAGTGCAGTCTTGTCACGATGTAGATAATGTAGTGCTGCGCTTATGGTGTTCCATACTTTGGTATTGGATCTCACCTTACTTGTATAACGTGTGAGTGTGTGTCATATATACCACTCAACATCATCTTATAAAATTCCCATAGTTTGCCATAGTTTTGTTAGATGGCGTGTGGTGTCTCTATATTGCGTGTATACACGTTGTGCTCTTATAAAAAGGTACAGTTTTGTCGGCACGTGGATCGTGTGGTGCCACATTTGTGGTGCTCCATACTCTAGTCTTAGATCTCACATTGTTTGCATAACGTGTGAGTGTGTAACATATATACCATTCCACGTCTAACAAAATTATCATGGTTTTGTTTGATGGCATGTACTATCTCTGTGCCATATGTCTGGGTGATGTGCCAGTAAAAAAGAAGTACAATCTTGTCACGATGTGAATAGTATGGTGTTATGCTTATAGTGTTTCCTACTGGTCATGGATCTCACATCGCGTACATAACATGTAAGTGTATGGCATATATACTATTTCGTATCTAATAAAAATACAATGGTTATGTTAGATGGCAGTATTGTGTGAGTCAGCATTGTGTTCCTGTAAAAAAATATTTTTAGCAGTAATCAGTTGGGTCAATTTATCCACTATAAGAACCTAGGAGAGATGATGACAGAGTGACACTAAATTTTAGTAAATTTAAATTATCATAAACCAAAAACATTAAGACGTCAACAAAAATCTTACTTAATGCAGTGTGATAAGTCTATTTCATAAAATCACATTTAAAACCCAATTCTCTTTACTGATTCTAGTTTATTAATTCTCACATTGGAGTCAAAATGACGGATGCCATTTTTTGCATGTCTTGATCGTGATCGCTGGAGCCAATTTAACATCACTTTGACTCAATTGTCTGAGTTAAATTTGTTTACAATTGCATTGTGAATGTTGTAATATGACTACATATTAATATTGTTTTTATTTCAGTTACAACAGAACTTCCATTTCAATTAGTAATATAAGCCCCACAAAGCATTAATAAAAGAACTAATATATTTGTAGTATTGTTTGAGAACGATTGTGCCCTAACCAATATGACTACTGTTCATGATATTACAAGACAGAGCATACATATACATACAAAAAATTTCAGAGGGAATACAAAATTTTGTAGAGGGTCTACTTTTCCGATTTCAAATATATCGAATAGAATTAATTGTTCAATCATTAACTTGTGTTGAATTTACATTGTATGAAATTGAATACGTGGATAAATTTACTATTGGGCGGGAGTTAAATGATATATAATAATATTAAATGATGGCAAGCCGAAAAAAAAAATTTGGTGTGGATATTTTTTGTCTGAAAATGTTTTCCAAAAAAAAAAAAAAAAAAGTTAGAGCAAAGAAAATTTATGTGCTTCAGTTGTCGAGGGGGCAACCTGCATGCATGATCAAGAAAAATGGGAGGATTCTATTCATATTTATACGTAAATTCGTGTGTTACAATGACACCCTATATTTGGATAACGACATGATCTATATGGTAGAAAATAATGATAGAAACCAGTCATCCCATAAATATAGATTTCAACATATGGCAAATAATGTATATATATTATAACACCCCAAAAATTCGCACCTATAATTTATTTAGGAAAATACGAAAAAGAAAATAATATTAAATATTTTAGAAGAGTTTAGTCTTGCGAGGGTGTTAACACCTCTCATTGCCTGCGTGACACTGAGGAATTTTGTTTTATTTCTAAGAATACCCTAAGGATATTGTGCAGGGGTGGCCATGGGATTACTTTTAGGAAGAAGAATATTAAATTCTCAGAGGATTTCTTGAATCAGAAAAGGTAAATGAAGGTTCTTGTATAGAATTAAAGCTTTCTGTTTCCAGTGTTAACACCAATGAGAAATTGATTTGTCAGAGAAAAAAATATTAAATCTTATTTTAGAAGAGTTTAGTCTGGTGAGGGTGTTAACACCCCACGCTGTATTACAATCCTAAGACTAGTTGATATGCAACATTTGAGGTACAACTTAACCCTCGGATATTTCGATTAAAATAATAAATAAATTAATACAAGAAGACTGTACATTTTATTAGGCTGCACAGACACTTGTTTCATACTAAACATGAAAGTGTTGCATGTTACTTGTATGAGCGACAAACACTTGTAAGAAACTAAATGAGGCCAAATTTCTTATTCTTGTGAATAAATTCACCCCTTCCATGCCATTTGCAGCCGCAAAACCAGAAAAGTGAAACTCTGTAACATCCATGAGAAAGCTTCCTTTGTCCCTTTTCATTAAAACCAGCCACCCAAAAGCTTAAATAAAGTAATACCTTTAAGGATATTATGCACAGGTGGTCTTGGGATTGCTTTTAGGAAGAAGAGTATTAAATACTCATAGGGTCTCTTGAAACTTAAAAGGTAACAAAAGCCCTATAGAGCTCCATAAATATTAAAGCTCTCTGTTTCTGGTGTTAATACCAAAGAAAAACTGTTTTGCTAGAGAAAAGAATATTAAATATTATTTTCAAAGAGTTTAGTATGGCTAGGGTGTTAACACCTCTCACTATTTGCGTGACACTTAGGAATTTTGTTACATTCCTAGGACTAGTTAATATGCAACATTTGAGGTGCAACTTAACCCTATGATGTTTTGATTAAAATAATTAATAAATTAATACAAGAAGGCTGAATATTTTATTAGGCTACATAGACACTTTTTTCTTACTAAATAGAAAGTGTCGCTTGTTTCCTGCACGTGTGATAAAGAGTTGTAAGAAGCTAAAAGGGGCCAAATAGCATATTCTTATGAATAAATTCACCCTCTTTAATGCCATTTGCAGCTCCAAAACCAAAGAACTAAAACTCTACAACATCCATAAAAATGCTTCCTTTGTCTCTTTTTATTAAATCTAAATAGTCAAAAGCTTAAATAAAGTAATATCTTAAGGATATTGTGCACAGGTGGCCTTGGGATTGCTTTTAAGAAGAAGAATATTAAATTCTCAGAGGGTTTGAATCTGAAAAGGTATTAAAAACCCTATAGAGCTCTATAAATAAAGCTTTTTGTGTACAATAAAAGCTCTCTGTTTCCGTCATTAACACCGACGAGAAATTGCTTTTCTAGAAAAATAATATTAAATATGATTTTAGAAGAGTTTAGTCTGACGAGGGTGTTAACACTTCTTGCTACCTGAGCGATGCTTAGGAATTTTGGTACATTCCTAAAACTAGTTGATACGCAATATTTGAGGCGAAACTCAAACCGCCGAAATTTTGGTTAAAATAATAAATAAATTAATACAAGAAGGCTGAATATTTTAGTAGGCTACACGTACGCTTGTTTCTTACTAAATGTGAAAGTGTTGCTTGTTACTTCCGTGAGCGATAGACACTTGTAAGAAGCTAAAGGAGGCCAAACTGCTTATTCTTTTAAATAAATTCACCCTCATCCATGCCTTTTGTAGCCCCAAGATCAAAGAACTGAAACTCTACAACATCCGTGAAAAAACTTTCCTTGTCCCTTTTCATTAAATCCAAACACCCAAAAGCTTAAATAGAGTAATACCTTAAGGATATTGTCCATAGGTGGCCTTAGGATTGCTTTCAGGAAGAAGAATATTAAATTCTCAGTGGGTTTTCTGAATCTGAAAAGGTAAAAAAAAGGCTATAAATTTCCATAAATTAAGGTTCTTGTTTTGAATTAAACTCTTTTTTCCGGTGTTAACACCAACGAGAAACTGCTTTGTTAGAGAAAATACTATTAAATATTATTTTAAATGAGTTTAGTCTGGTAAGGGTGTTAACACCTCTTGCTGCCTATGTGACACATGGGAATTTTGTTACATTCCTAAAACTAGTTGATATGTAACACTTGAGGTGTAACTTAACCCTCAGATATTTTGATTAAAATAATAAATAAATTAATATAAGAAGGCTAAATATATTTTATTAGGTTGCATAGACCCTTGTTTCTTATTA
Source organism: Nyctanthes arbor-tristis (assembly GCA_963692815.1). Classification (NCBI taxonomy): domain Eukaryota; kingdom Viridiplantae; phylum Streptophyta; class Magnoliopsida; order Lamiales; family Oleaceae; genus Nyctanthes; species Nyctanthes arbor-tristis. Next base: position 28,777 of record CAVNYN010221015.1, read on the forward strand.
AATATGAAAGTGTCGCTTGTTACTTGCGTGTAACGATTGTAGCGACCAAGAAAATTTAAATTCAATTTTATTACTTTAAATCGTGTTGCTGCTGCTTCTTTGACATTGCAAAATTTTCATATACTCGTCTAGCCAAATAAGATGGTATATTGAGAATGGAAATTTCATAGCTTAATAGTAAGTTCAAATTGGACCTAAGTAATTCAAAACTTATCGAACTAAATTCTAGAGAATAAATTTCAATAGACGAACCAAGTTATACGCTCTTCCGATCTCGCAATATAAACCGAACATTTGAATTTATTCACCAAGAATCTCATTTTCTAATAATTCCCAATTCGACCCAAAACTTTCAACAATCCCACTCTTGGTCCCTCCTTGTCCTAATTGAACTAACTATATATAAAGCTCTCAACCTCATTTTTTATTTGCAACTAAGACAACTGAGATAAAGGTAACTCTTCTCTCCATCTTCTTCTCCTTCTTCTTATACTTCAAAAATCAACAATTAACACTCATTTTCTTCTCTTTACAAACAAATCAAACTCAAGGCCAGCAAAAGAGATTCAAGCTACACATCAAGCTATCTATAAAATCCAACAAGAACATTATATTACAAGTTAAAAAACTTCTCTTTTGCTTTACATTCATTCTTTCTTTACTATGGAAACTCAAACAAGTATTACACAAAAAATGGATCCTCACAACACATTTCACACATACATTAAACTATCACCATCCTCATCCTCATAAACCATTAACACAAAAACAAAAAATCTGAAATTTCAAAAAAAAAAAAAAAAAAAAAAAGTGTCTCGGTCAAACAAGCAAGACCCAAAATGGGCCATCCTCATTTCTCCACCAAACTTCACAAAATTGGTGTCTATGTCTTCCTATCGTTACAAGGAACATATATATATACACAAATATTTTGACCAGAAAACCGCCACCCTCGCCCAGAAACTATCAAAACCGCCGCATCAGTCTACCATAAACTACCACCAGACGTTTTAAAACTTATATGAATGGATAGAGCTCGTCGGGAGCTTTCCTTTCCAACTAATTTCCTTTCAATTCGCCGGATTTTTGGGCAGATTTTGATTTTCATTATTTTCCCGTGTTTTGAAACTCTTTGATCGTTCTTGGTTGTTTTCCCATTATGTAATATCCAAGAGAAATTAGATTAGGACAATAACCATTAGATTTTGCATTTTAGTCCCTCAAAGTTTTAAGAACTTATAAATAAGTCTTAAACTAATAGTCAACTCTAGTCTTGGCCCCAAGAATTTCCAAGATATTTAAGTCGACCCTAAAGTTATTATTTAAATCAAAGTTGGTCCCCAAACATTTTAAATAATTAATTTTGGCCCCCAAACTTTAAGTTTTTTTGCATAATAGGTCCCTAAACTTTTAATTCTAATCACATAAGCCCTTAAACTTTCAATTTAACTTACCCTCAAACTTATAAAATTGAAGTCCTCTAGCTATTATAATTATTCAATTGAACCCTTAAAGAATTTAATTGCTTCATGAAGGTCTAAATCTTAAACCAATCAAATTAATTGTGAACTTTAACACTCATAATGATCAATCAAACCCTTAAACATTTTAAGACTCTAAAATCTTAACACAATGACTTTCATAAATATTCAATTAAGTCCTTAAAGTTTAAGATTCTCCTTTCAATGATAATTCAAACATACCAAATCACTTTAAACTTTCATTTGCTAGACGAAGGCGCTTTTAGTTCCATGTTTGAGTGACATCACAGCTTGTGCAACATTTCAAGCAAACTTTTTCAACATTGTTAAGATGGGGTTTACATTATGCAAATTCTAGTTGATTGATCATGTCCTTTCCTTATGAGTTAATTATAGTTGTGACTTGAAATACATGAAAATATTTACCATGGACCGTAAATTAGTCTGGGGTCAAAAGTAAGCCCTTGAGATAGCCCACCGTGCAATTAATATTACTAGCGCTAATATGTTGTCAGGGATCGCAAATTGGTCCAGGGTCAAAAATACGCCCTTGGGATAGCCCGTAGTACAGCTTTAAAAATTTAGATATTTAAAGAGTAAAGTTTATGATTATGATCACATATTTCATTTGACATAGATTAATTGAGTTACCCCCACAGAGTATAATGTTATTATTATGCTCACCCCAATTTTCCCTCCTTACAGGTTAAGGGCCAGCTGTGGTCGAGGCGATGAGTAGGGTCAACTAAATATTTTGACCAAATGATTATGTATTGCCCTTTTTTCTAAATACTTTATCGGTATCATATTTTGAACAATTAGTTTTGTCGACAACTATAAACACATATTTTGGGCATTATGTAATTGAAAATATCATCATGTTTCCGCGCATATTCTATCTTTATTAGTTTATCTATTTTTATAAAAAATTTACTCGTTAAATTCAAAAATGAAAAATACGACTTTTAGTAGCATTTCAAACTTTGAGAAATTGGGGCATTACAAATGCTCACTCCACTTTGACAAGATATTGTCTGCTTTGGGCCTAGCCCGCACATTTTTGCTCTTGGGTTTTCACTTAAAAAGCCTCATGTCAGTTAGAGTGGGTCTTTTAGATTATAAACTAGTCTTTTTTTCATTACATAAGTGATATGAGATTGAGGCTGTCACAATCACCCTACCTAAGGGGGCCGAACGTCCTCGTTGGCTACACTTCTGGTTAGGTCTTGTTCTGATACTATCTATAATGAACCGCTCCATTTTGATATGACATTGTGCGCTTTGGGCCTAGCCCGCATGGTTTTAGTCTTAGGCCTTCACCCAAAATATCTTATATCAGTTAGAGTGTGTCTCTTAACTTATAAACTGGTCTCACTTTCCACCCAAAAAGTCTTATACTAGTTGGAGTGGGTCTCTTAGCTTATAAAATGTTCTCATTTTCTCTACCCAAGTGATGTGGAGTTGAGGTTGTCACAATCACCCCACCTAAGGGGGCCCAACATCCTCATTGGCCACACTTCCAGTTGGGATCTATTTTGATACCATATGTAACGACTCGCTTTACTTTGACATGATATTGTCCGCTTTGGGTCTAGCCCGCACGGTTTTCCTCTCGGGTTTCACACAAAATGCCTCATGTCAGTTGGAGTGGGTCTCATCTTTTATAAAATGGTCTCATTTTCATTACCCAAGCGATGTAGGATTGAGGCTATCACATTGCATGTGTGACAGACACTTGTAACAAGCTAGAGGAGGCCAAGTTGCTTATTCTTCTAAATAAATTCACCCTCTTCCACACCATTTGTAGCCCCAAAACTAGATAACTAAAACTTCTGTAACATCCATGATAAAGCTTCCTTTGTCCATTTTCATTGAATCCAAACACTGAAAAGCTTAAATAAAGTGATACCTTAATGATATTGTGCACGGGTGGCCTTAGGATTGCTTTTAGGAAGAATAATATTAAATTCTTACAGGGTTTCTTGAATCTGAAAAGATAACAAAAACCATATAAAGCTCCATAAATGAAAGTTGTTAACACTGATAAGAAACTGATATGTTAGAGAAAATAATATTAAATATTATTTTAGAAGAGTTTAGTCTTGCAAGGGTGTTGACACCTCTCCCTGCTTGCGTAACATTTAGGACTTTGGTTACATTTCCAAGACTAGTTGATATGCAACATTTGAGGTCCAACTTAACCCTCCGACATTTTGATTAAAATAATAAATTAATTAGTACTAGAAGGCTAAATATTTTATTAGGCTGCACGGACACTTGTTTCTTACTAAATATGAAAATGTTGCTTGTTACTTGCATGAGTGACAGACACTTGTGAAAAGCTAAAGGAGGCCAAATTGCTTGTTCTTGTGAATAAATTCACCCTCTTCCACGCCATTTGCAACCCCAAAACCAGATAACTGAAACTCTGCAATATCCACCAAAAAGCTTCCTTTATCTTTTTTCATTAAATCCAAGACCCAAAAGCTTAAATAAAGTAATACCTTAAGGATATTGGAAACGAATGGCCTTGGGATTGCTTTAAGGAAGAAGAATATTAAATTCTAAGATAGTTTCTTGAATCTAAAAAGATAAGAAAACACTTATAGGCTCATAAATGAAGGTTCTTGTATGATATTCTGATAATGAATGATTGACATTCCTTCTTGTTTGAGGACCCACCATGCTTTGTGAATGCTTACCCTCATTTCGTGTTATGTTGAGCCTATGCTAGATCATCTAGTGGATTCAAGATAATGGAATAAAGCGCTCGGCCTCTGATAAAGGTCAATTGGAGGTCTAGGCTGGGAACATGCCTAATTTGGTCCTTTTGTGTGGCCTGAGAACTTGCGATTTTATGGCCATAGTGTACGGCCTATGCTCTCGAGGGTATTGTGATATGTGTTGGAAAGTGGATTGGGGCCCTATTTGTGTGATTATGAATCATTTCATTTTTCATACTTGCATGTGTTTAAGTTTATTAGTTTGGTTACGATCTTACCTCTCACTAGGTTTTCTACGAAAACTTACCCTATTTTACACTTATGTGTAAATGATAAAGAGAAATATCACGAAAGTTACGGGAAGTAGTTGGGTTCCTACGTAAGATGATTGGACAAATATGTTCGTGGCAGAATCGGACCTATGTTACGAAGACCAATTTGGCTACCTTTTGTACTTGAGATCTTACTATGAAGTGTATGTTGTTTGTGCCATCACAAATGATCTCCTAACCTATAGTCAATTCATGACTCCTAAGCCTATAATTTGGGGAATAAAAAGACTAAGTAATGATAGTATTATAAGTTATTTTGTGTAATGGTAAGGATGTATAACTAGACTATCTTACCTCCAAACTTTGTGGTGTAACTAAGCTTATCCCCTTAGGATGCAAGAATTTTAGGCACTTTTGTACACTATAATATGGCTAGAAAGTATGGATGATGCTAACTATAAAGAGATGACCTTTTAAGGAAACCCATCTTTTGTATGAAGATGATGACTAAATGATGAAGTATACGGTTTAAACTTGCTATGTTCACTGCATTTATCTTGGTATTTCACATACTGAATGGTAAAAAGAAGTTAAGTAAATAATTGATATGCTTCGTGCCTTGAATATAGTTCTGCCTATTGGAAGTGTTAACACCTCTAATCTACAAATTACAGACTGAAATGATACAAAAAAAAAAAACGTGGAAATTTTGTGTAAATATGATCGACTCGAACATGGTGAAAGAAAAATATTTCATGTCTAGATTAGTATTCTTGATAAAAAGAATACAATATATGCAAAATGTCCTTCATTAAGCCATATAGGCCTTCTATGCAATATTAAAAAATGACATATGAATGGACTTAAAGTGAGTATTGTACGTGGAAATAATAATAGCCCAACGGATTAAATACTTCAATTGGTCTCCAACCCCCATAGGTATTGGGCCTATCCCATATGAAATAAAAGACATCTCTTAACTGGACTAGCCTAATTGTGTCGGGCTATTAACTATACAAGTCTACGTGTATCAAAATAAATAAATAAATGAATAAAGGGAAAATTGAGGTCGTGATATATATGATAGTACATCATGTATATATAAATAAACCCACTATTTTCTTAACATATCGGCACGAGATATGTAGCAAATAACAAAAGAATTGCCTCCTAATAAGCGCAATGATCACATATTCAAAATTCCAAATTCGGCAAAAGTTTATTTATTACTATTATCATTATCTTCGTCGTCATCGTCGCCATCATCATCATCATCATCATCATCTATATATATATATAGAGGAATAGTCTTGGAATGCATTTTAGGCGGGAAATTTGGATTTTTTTTTTTTTTACATTGGCTGCTGAATGTTTTTTGGGGTAATGAGATGGAATTTAATTGATTAAGCATCTGCGCATGCGTTTCTACTTCCAGTGGTGACCTTTAGTATCCTGCAAATTGGGGCTTTTTTAGAATGTGTAAACCGCGAGATTCATCCCATCACCCATGCATTTCCTTTGAAAATAACCTTTCTTATATTCAGTATTTATTTAAATTTTTTGAAAATCATTGAGATCGGCCCCACGTTAATTGAGATAAGGCTGAGCGACACAAGAGCTACCATTAATTGGCATGAGAGATTTTGCATTTCCAATGCAACCTGATGATTTCACATTGCGTGTGCAATTTTCTTTTTTAACCAGATTCAGAGGATTAGATCGGAAGAGCGTCGTGTAGGCATAATTTAAAAACCTTAATTCTTCCCCAAATGTTGTAAGAATTGTGGGATATTTAGAGAGTGGGAACATCATAATGGTGATGAGGATTTTTTTTTTTTCTAAAATAAGAACAGTGTTAAAGTTTCAATGATTCCTTCGGTTGATTTTTTTCATCTTAAGAATTTCTCCTAGGGTGGACTTAATGTTTTGTTGCCTTTCTTCACACCTATTGTTGCCTACCTGCGCTTCATCAACTCATCAACTCTTCTTCTCCATGACTGGAGTTGTTACTGCGTTTCTTCCCGTGGTTTGCAACCCATTCTATCTTGGTTTTTTTTCTATAAAAAAAATTTGGAATTCGGGTTCACTTTTTCTTCAAATGTTGTCTGACTACTAGTATGCATTTTTTTCTTTGGACTTCAGTTTTAATGAGTCCTGGGTTAGTTTTCTATACATTGTTACCTTGATTTGACTTGCCAAGTCGTCTGTTTGCCTTTTCTCTTTGAACGATTAGAAAAGTAAATCATGGTTAATGATTCCGTGAATTACTTTTATGCAAAACTAAGGAACATAAGTTGATTGACCTATTTATATAAATCATTTATAATTTATTTTTCTATTTTTTAGTTTCAATTTTGATTTTTTAATGGTGTGTTTTCAGGAAAAATAAATAGGCATTTAGAAGGCAGTTGTAAGCTTGACCTTTTTATTTTTGTCTTGAAATATCTCATCGTTTTAAATATCCCTTTTTTTTTTGGTGTTTGGAGATTGCTGTCCCTAGAGTAGTCTTATAGATGTAAATTGTGTTGGGCCCTGTACCACAAGACGTGAGTTAGAGTAAATTTCAACTTTCTCAAGTGGTTAATTAACTCAGAACCAGGGATGCTAGAAATGTCCCAACTATTTGATATGGTAGTTCAAGAAGAGAAATTTAGAACATCATGAATATATCTTTGGTTTGTGTTTGACGTTTGTTAGAATACTGTGTATTTATCTATTATAGAAAATTGTTCGTGGGGTAAATATATTCATTTTCATCATTTATTTACAGCCTTGCTTCTTATTGGAAAGATGCCGAATTTAACAGATAGTATATCTCTCTTTTCCTTCTCTCTACTCTCTTTTCTCATGTGGACCTTCCATTTTGATAAGCATTAGATTAAGATGTGATGTATCATAAAAGACTATTTACTTTTTTCTTAATCTGAGTCCTTATTTTAATATGCGTCAATTTAAGTTGTACTTTGTTTTTACCCACAAAGATTATTTCTTTCATAATCTAGAACTTGATTTTTCTTCCAATCATGGGTTTAAATGAGATGTTGAAGAAATAATAGTGAAGCAACAAAGAAAAAGATGAAAGTTTGGAAAACAAAAATCCAGAAAAAGTTACATAGCAACATTAGGGAAGGAGGATTCTCCAATATTTTCCTATTTGATAATTATTGACTTGTGATTATGTGTTCATTTTCAATCTATTTGGATTTGATGTTATTCTAAATTCTGAATTAGATATTATTCATTCCTTTTGTTTGTTATTGACCTTTTCTCTGGGCTAATTGTGATAATAATTAGGTTTAAAGTAAGGCTTTTCCTATGCAAGGGGACAATTTCTTGATTGATGCATATATTTCTTTATACGACTTTTCAGACAATCTCACGACAGGAGTTTGAGGAAATACATGGACCAGCATAACTTCTTAACACCCTGTTTTCCCTATCATATCAAGCAACATGCCGAAGAACCATGCTTCCTTGAGGAGTTCTCCATGTTCAAGGTTTTCATTTTTATTGATATAAGGTGGTCCAGATATTCATCAACGAGATATGAATTTGTTACAAATTCACAAGAAAAAGCAGCAAAGTAGATTCATAGACAATTTTCTTGAAAAGCTGTCAAATATCACTGCTACTTGGACGTTAGACTATATAAGTTGTAATTATTGAAGTTGATGCAACATTAGTGAGAGTTGATCAAAACAAATTATTGTTGGATTTCGAACTAACTTTTGTTTCAGGACACTCTTTTAAGTAGAAAACACTTGCTCTAATAACAATTCCTTTGTTGTTATAAATATTGTAACGGTAGAAATAAGTGTAGAAATAAAGACATAAATATATGATGTTGTGAATGACCATTATACTCTTGAATTGTATCTATAAATAGAGGCTATTGACCTCGATAAGAAAATACAGATATTCGAGATATTCTCATCTTTTCTCTCTTTCTTTTACAATACGTTATCAGCACGATTCACATATTTTCCTTTATTGCAGCTAATAGGGGTGGGCGTCGGACGGGTCGGGTAGGGTTTGGTCTCAACCCGAACCCGACCCGACACTGAGTCGGGTTGGCGATTTTGGAACCGAGCCGACTCGACTCGGTTCCATAACCCGACTCAACCCGAGTCAACTCGGGTTGACTCGGGTCTCGGGTTGGGCCGGGCCAACTTAAATTTCGGCCCAGAATTTCACCAATTTATTTTTTTCACATATTTCAATGTGATTCAAGCCCAAAAAAATTAAAAATCGAGTTTTGTTATTTTTTTGGGCACGTTTCAATGTGATTTAAGTTTAATAAAATTAAACAAAGAACTTCAGTTGAGAGAGAGTTTTTGAGTGTTTTGAGTGAAATTGTAAAAGGAAAAACAAATTAATAATAAAGAATGAAAATGTTGTGACCTTAAAACGAAAAAAAAAAATTTGGTAAATATATATATATATATATAACCGAGTTGACCGAGTCGGGTTAAGCGGGTTGACCCAGGTTGGACCGAGTTAACTCGAAACCTGACTTGACTCGGTCGGGTCCCCTTTACCCCCAACCCGCGGCCAACCCGATTGCTACAGTAACCCGACCCGATCTGACCCGTTTCAGGCCGGTAGGGTCGGGTTCGTCGGATTACCGGATCGGATGCCCAGCCCTAGCAGCTAAGGTTTGACGTAACTTGATCGTTAAATTGTTTTCTATGTCATATACGTATTAGATCACTAATCTTCTAATAACAATTCCTTTGTTGTTTTAAATATTGTAACAGTAGAAATAAGTGTAGAAATAAAATAGACATAAATATAGGATGGTATGAATGATCATTATACCTCTGAATTGTATCTATAAATAGAGGTTATTGACCTTGATAAGAAAATACAGTATTTGAGATATTCTCATTTTTTATCTCTTTCTTTTACAATAGGTTTTCAACACGATTCATATATTTTCCTTTATTGCGGCTAAGGTTTGACATACGTTGATCGTTAAATTATTTTCTATGTCATATACATATCTACATTACTAATCTTCTAATTAATTTTGTACATGCATGAACATAATTTGAATTTCTTATTCCATAATTATAGTCTATGTTCAATCTAACTGTTTAGATATAATATATTGACATTAGTGTGACTATTAGAAGTCTCATTTCTTTTTTACAATTTGCCATCCATCATTATGTATATTATCAGTTATATGACATTGTTTGAATTGTTAATTTATTTTTACTGATGCTAAATATATTTATCATGATTTCCTAAAGAAACACGATATCCAATTCTTAATAGTACTGAAAATTATTAAGATTAAATTACTAAAAATTATTAAGATTAAATCACTGTTGCTCGTGAAGTAGCACAACCGATTGCAATATTCCCGAAGAATATTGATCTATTACTCTTAAAGTAATAATAGTCCAAATTAATTCCAAAAGTTTGGTGTGCTCCTGAAGTAACACAAATCTTGATATATTGTACAGCCATAGTGATGTTCGAAATATGCTCAATTCCTTGAAGGAGAGCATAATGTCTCGCAGATAGTGCAACCACACATACCATTCTTCAAGACAAAAAGTACTTTTCGAAATTAACATTAGCAGGGGATAATATCAGGTGTATCCAACCTTGTCAAAGGCTTGAGAAGAGCTTGTATTATTTTGCTGAATAATATTAAATTAGAAATCAACAATGTACTTTACTCTAGAAAGTCTAAAAACAATTTGCTGAGTTCTAAAGATATTCACGGTAATAGATACCACATTGAGACGATGCAAGAAGATAATATTGAATATCTTTGAATATCTTTGAATAAATTCTTGGGTATCTGGCCAAAAGAAGATAATGGAAAAGTTCTCAACATTGCCATCTAGAATATATTATACATTCATAAAAGCAATTGATGCAAACCATATCATGAACTTAAAGTTCGTTGTCATGATAGATTCGGGCATCCGTGAGCAACTATGATGCATTGTACAGTTAACACTCACATGGATATAATCTAAAGAACCAGAATATTCTTTTAGCAAATGATTTCCCATTTGTAGTATGTACGCAATGCAAGTTAGTCATTATACCTTCATGCATAAAGGTTAATATCGAATCTCCAACTTTCTTAGAAATGATTCATGGAAATATATGTGGGGCGATACACCCACCATGTGGACTATTTCGTTATTTTATTGTGTTAATTGATGCTTCGACTAGATGCTCCTATGTCTGCTTGCTTTCTACTAAAAATGCAGCATTTGTTAGACTATTTACTCAAATAATAAAATTAAGAGATCAATTCCCTAATTGTTTGATCAAGAAAATTTGTCTTGATAATGCTAGTGAATTTAGATCGCAAACGTTCGAAAGTTATGTATGAAAATTGAAATTGAGGTTGAACATTCAATTTCTCATGTCCATACTCAAAATGGTTTAGTAGAGTCATTTACTAAACGTCTCCAATTAATTGCTAGGTCACTACTTATGAGATCAAAGCTCCCAACTTCTAGTTGGGGTCATGCCATATTACATACTGCAGCTTTGGTTCGTATTAGGCCAACAGCTTATCATCAGTATTCCCCCTTGCAACTTGCTTTTGGTCAAGAGCCTGATGTCTCTCATCTAAAAATTTTTGGTTGTGCTGTTCAAGTACCTACTTCATCCCCACAGCGTACCATAATGGGTCCCCAACAAAGGGTTGGAATACATGTTGGGCTTGATTCCCCTTCGATTATAAGATATCTCGAACCTTTGACAGGCGATCTATTTACTGTACGATTTGCAAATTGTCATTTTGACAAAATGACATTCCCAACGTTGGGAAGGACAAAACTACAACCAGAAAAGCATCATAATCTTTCTTGGAAAGAGAAAACTGTCACATTTTGATCCCTACACTAATAGTTGTTAACAAGATGTTGTAAAGATCACTCATTTGTAAAATGTTGCATATCAACTGCCAAATGCATTTGTTGATACAAGAAAAGTGACACATTCTCATATCCGGCACTTAATGCTCCAGCCAAAATTGATGTCCCTAAAGGACCAGCTGCTATAGCAAATGAATCTAAAATATGCTAGAATCGTGGTTGACCAATTGGTTCCGAGGATTCTGTACCTAGGAAAAGAAAGGTATAAGATAAAATTCAAACAATGACAAAATGACTGATCAATCAAATGAAAGTAATATAATACCTGAAGAACTATCAATATCTGTAAATAATGAGATTTCAATATATTATTTATCATCTTATAAACTATGTAAAGGGGAAAACTTCATTGCAGATGATATATTCGCCTTTAGTGTGGCTCGTGAAATAATGAATGAGGATCCTAAACCACAGTTTGTTAGAGACTTTCAGAATTAGATGATTGGCCAAAATGCAAAGAAGCCATACATGTGGAATTAAATTTCTTGGAAAAATGGAACGTGTTCGGTAAATGTTATCCATGTTGGATACAAATGGGTCTTTGTCGGGAAGAGAAACGAAAATAACGAAATTATGAGATACCAAGCGAGACTCGTAGCACAAGGTTTCTCTCAAAGACCGGGAATTGATTACGAGGAAACATATTCTCCCGTAATAGACATGGTTTCTTTTAGATTTTTAATAAGTCTGGTTGTGTAACAAATGCTTGATATGCGCCTTATGGATTTAGTAACTACATATCTATGTAGTTTACTTGATAGTGACATATATATGAAAATACATGACAGATTCAAAGTGCCACAAGCAAGTGATACATATCCTAAAAGTATGTTTTCAATCAAATTACAAAGGTCTCTATATGGACCGAAACAGTCAGGATGTATGTGGTACAATCGCCTTTGTGAGTATCTATTGAAAGAGGGATACAAAAATGATGATGTTTGCCCTTACATTTTCATAAAGAAACAGATAATGGGTTTGCAATTAAAGCAGTTTATGTTGATTATTTATATGTGATTGGGACTCCTAAATAGCTCAACGAAACTACCGAATACTCGAAAAAATAATTTGAAATGAAAGATTTGGGAAAGGTAAAGTTCTGTCTTGGTTTGCAAATTGAGCATGTCTCTGAAGGACTGTTCATTCACCAATCTTCATATACAAAAAATGTAATGCCCTAGCCATGAGTTACTTGCTCTGATACCACTTTAATGTCCCAGCTGTGAGCTACTTTTTTTCCATGTCAAGGGTTTAGGTGCAGTGATTATTAATGTGTATTATTTCTCATTTTAGAACTGTTAAAGTTGGTGACTTAATTGATTTTAATTTTAGAATTGAAGTCTATAATAAGTCCATGTTACAGAGTTTAATTGTCCATAATGTTCATCATTCCAACGTCAATGGTTAGCAGTGACGAGGTTAGTGATTTCCCATAGGTCTTGACTCGATAACATCGGCATATAGGCACCCATGCCAGAGGCTTCCCGAGAGCTCAATTCCTATAGATTCCAAGCACCTAAAATTTGAAAACATGGAAAACAATGAATATGGAATATTCAGTAAGAAACCTTTACACATGCAAGTTTTTCTTTTAAAAACGTGAGTTTTGGCCCTAATTACATCATAAATTTGTCTTACCCAAGTGCTCAATATAATTGGTTTGGTTATAATATAACATGAGGTTTGATCATAGACTACCTTGGTAGTCTCCCACAACCTTAAAGAAGTGCCTTGGCACCAAACATTTCATATACCGAACATAATTCTATTCTGAAACTTATGGGGAAGATCTAGATGTAATTCCTTTTCTGAAAAAGCACTTATGCTTTTTCTTACTATGTAAAACATGAAATATTGCACATAGAATCATCATGAAGCACAAGAACATGTAATCCATGGATATTTCTCAAATATTTCGTGCAAGCATATTCAAAGAACACATGGAAAAAGTGTAAAGATCACTCACATTGAATCCCTAATCAGGATTACTTTGCGATATTAACTTCTTCTTTTCTTGGTTCCTCCTTCGTTAGCACATCATGTCTTCGAATTTTTCCTCGTCTTCTTAAATTTAAATGTGTGTAAAGAGAATATATTATTTATTTAGAGATATGTCTTAATTCCTTTATAGGTGGATAGTTCACCATTTCTATTATTTTAGTGCATGGGTCTAGAATTCTCTTATGCAGAAAGAATGTATTTAGGTAGTTAAGGGACCAGCGTAGCCATAGGCAAAAGCACAAAGGACTAAGAAATAATTTCTACAAGAGTAAGAGAGAGAATGAGAGGAAGAGATAAGAGAGAGGTGGACAGTTGGTGTAGGAATGGAGGGGAAACATGCCAATTTATAGGTTTTAGTTCCCAATAGATCCTTGCCAGGTAGTTTGCCTTTATAAGTTGCCACCAAGACCAATGACTTACTTCCAAGTTTTCTCTTACTTTCCTCACATGACTAATATTTTGCCTTTATAGGTTGCCACGAAGACCAATGACTTACTTCCAAGTTTTCTCTTACTTTCCTCACATGACTAATATTTTGGTTCACTATATGGTTGCCGTTTGGCAACCATCAATATATATATATATGTGTGTGTTTCTTTTATTTTATTTCGTCTTTTTGTCGACTCGCTTTTTGACTAAATTTCAAAAGGTCAATTGAAATCTAAATAAGGAGTTCTTACTGTCTTTACGAAGCTCTTGGAAAGTACTATATCATAGCATATTGAAAACTCTAAAATCATTAACAATAAGAAAAGTTAAGACATTCTAAAATGAACGACTAAAGTCGTCTATTATAAATACTAAAATGAACGACTAAAGTCGTCTATTATAAATACTAACATTTTTGCATTTACTTTTTCTCTTTTCATTACTTAATCATTCTATTCAATAATACAAAGTCATAATGCAAGCATGTGAATTTTCTGGGTCGTTTCAAAAAAAAGTGTTAAAGCATTTTAATATGAATAAAGCGCATCCATTGGCATCACCTATTGTTGTCAGAACACCCAGAGTTGATAAAGATCCATTTCATCTGCTTGAAGATGGGGAAAAGATACTTGGTCTTGAAGTACCATATCTTAGTGCAATTGGCACATTAACTTATCTTATAAATTGCACTTGATTAGATATAGCTTTTTCTATAAATATCCTTGCAAAATATAGCTCTACACCTACTTTAAGACATTGGAATGGTGTTAAACACATTCTACGTTATTTGAAAGGCACCATTGATATGAGATTATATTATTCAGAGAAATCAGGATCATATTCAGTGGGATATGCAGATATGGGTTATCTTTCCCATCTACATAAAGCCAAATCACAAACAGATTACATATTTGCACACAGAGGAACTGCTATATCTTGGAGGTCTTTAAAGCAAACCTTGATAGCAGCATCATTAAATCACTCTGAAATCATTGCAATCCATGGAGCAAGTCGATAATGTGTATGGTTGAGAAATATGACACACCATATCTACGAGTCCTGCAGATTAGTTTTAGCAAAGAAAATTCCAACCATATTGCATGAACACAATGCCGATTGTATTGCACAGCTCAATAGAGGCTATATGAAAGGTGACAAGACAAAGCATATTTCTCCCAAGTTCTTCTATGCACATCATCTTCAAAAGAATGGTGACATCAATATTCAACATATTTGTTCAAGTGATAATGTAGCTGACTTATTAACAAAGGCATTGCCAACATCTACATTTAGAAAATTTGTACATTAGATTGGCATGAGTTAACTCAAAGATCTTCAGTGATCAACATCAGGGGGAATAGCTGTACTCTTTTTCCTTCATTCAAATTTTGTCCCATGGGATTTTCCTGACAAGTTTTTAATGAGGCAATATATTGATATTCCAAAATTAATTGTAATCTTTTTCCGAGTTTGGTAGGATTTTCTCCCATTGGGTTTTTCCCTAAACGAGCTTTTTAATCAGGCAGTTATTGTATGATTGGTCATTCAAGGGGGAATGTTATAAATATTGTAATGGTAGAAATAAATGTAGAAATAAATACAGACATAAATATAAGATGTTATGAATGACTATTATACCCCTAAATTGTATTTATAAATAAAGGTTGTTGACCTTGATAAGAAAAGATAGATGTGGCATATTCTTATCTTTTCTCTCTTTCATTTACAATATTTGTTTAATTTTACTTGCAATTTTTTACTTGCTCTTCATATGTTAAACTTTCTCAGCCATATGATGTGATCATAATGTGCCAATTTCCTCAATTCAAATTTTAGGTTTTAGATGACATATATATTTTGTGGCAGGTCTTTTTTTTAGTAAGTTCTATAAATAGCAATGAATACTGGTGGTGTTAATCTGTAAAGGTGGTGTTAATCTGTAGAGCTTTCACATACAATGTAATTATGTTTTGAGGAATTGCCTGTAAGATACATGGTTTGTGGATAGATATTCAGAAGTTTTTAGAAATTAGAAGTACAATCAATCTGCATTGTAAACAGTATAAATGTGTGTTAGTTTCATTTCCTTGCAATGTATTGTGCACCAAAACACCTTTCATCTTTTGTTGTCAAATAGCAAAATCACATTTACCATTAAAAGGTGCCAATTCAAAATGTGCTACCATATGGAAAGAAATGCAAACACAAAAAGACCACAAAGGAAAAAATGAATGCACAAAACCACAAAGTATTACGCAACCAAAAAATAACGTTATTTTGTATGCCACATCATTATATGAGAATCAAGTTCTTAGGTTAAGGGAAGATACAGAACATGTGGCCAACAAGCAACAATTATCAACAAATATCCAAAGCGCCTCAAGTAATAGCATATAATACAAAGTAAATACTAATAATTCCTAATCCCACACCCATTGGCGATATTCAGTTAAGAAAAGAAATATATAGCTGCTACTTAAAAAAGAGAGAGGACATAATACTGAGCGGACCCTGCCTTACTTGTCCGAAAGAAGGAAGATGAACACACAAAAAACACACTCCAAAGAAAAATCCACTGAAAAAAATCTGGCCCAAAGTAGAATTTTTCCATAGTGTCCAAAATTTGTGCAACCATGACCAACACGTAGCCCACTGAATTTCGAGCAAAACGCCACTAGCCGCGCAGCCAAATTCCTCTACACGCACCCTCATGGGCCATTGCCATGATCTGCAGTCCTCCCGCAGCCAGTCCACGCGCCATCGTCGGAGAGCTTTTCTACCACAACGCTCCGCACCGGTCAAGTGCCCTCCTCCCGCTCGTTCGTCCAGCATGGTCCGTTCAGTGGAAAAGTGGTCGGACATTGGTCAAAAGGCGAGTTGTAAGTTTGGTTTTTGGTCTTCTTTACCAATTCTAGCGGTTTTCTTTCAATTTCAGTCACAACAACACCTCTATGGCTCTGATACCGCTGTTAGTTTTATTTCCTTGCAAAACACAAAGATTACATAAAAGAGATTAAAATTAATTACAAGAAATTGGTTGAAAAATTACAAGGAAATAATTAGCAAAAGAAAGCAAAGAAAACTCAATGATGTCCCTTTCTTCTTCTCCGGTTACTATCTCAATGCCGATGGTAGAGTCGATCGTTGACCAGAGCTCAGACTTTTCTCCCAACTCAATCATTGGCAACTCTTTCCAAACTAACTGACCAACACTTTGTAAACACCACCACAACCACAAAGGTAAGGTTAAAAAAAATGACACACAAATATGTAGGGTTGAAGATGTTTCCACAAAGGAAGGTGAAACACAAAACCCCACAAAATAAAGTTCTAACCAAAAAGAAATTATTGTTGGTCAATGGAGTCCAGAAGAAACATGCCTGACGTCTCTCACTAATTGTTGTGTGTGTATAAATTTAATTCCCAAATGCTATTTTTATAGTGGTATAAAACATATCTTTTTGGATAAGAGCAAATCACAACAAATATATGCATATCTATCCCAGAGTTTGATACAAAGTGATGGTCAGCCAAAAGTTAACCACTTGAGCAACAACCTAATTTTTAGCAACTCTAAAGTGGTTATTATCCGGCTACCAAATTGTGAAGTTGGGATTCAAAATTCAGTCTTAGTCTTTTTAAGCCTCTGAATATTTTTATTATTTCGTTCAGGTCCTTGTTATCACTTCCCCAGGTTTATTGGGTGTCAATAACCCAACAATGTGTATAAAATTACATAAGAAACCACTACAAAGAGTAAGCCCACTAACCGCGACTCGCGTCATCGCAAAATGCGTATATGTCGCCGCAAATGTGTGATAGCAGCGATAAAGTCGCTTGCGAATGTCGCTGCTAAAAACTCGTGATAGTAGATCTATAGCGGTGACTCATGTCGCCACAATCTAGGAGCCACCAATAGAGGCGGCATAGTCGCGGCTGTATGATCGATGGGTTTCAGTCATTGAAAAAAAAAAATTAACCCGACCAGCCACTATTTAGCCAGACCCGACCCCGCCCCAGCCCCATAGCCCGGTCATTTTCCATCCATATTTAATTAAATATTATTTGCCCATGTAAGGAGTCGAACCCGACACCTTGAATGCAAAGACATGGTACTTAACCAACTAGACTAGCTTGACTTTTGGTTATTACCTTGCTTTTATAATATATATTATATAGATTATTATAACTATAGTGACGAATATCTTCCCTATAATAAGGATTTTCCGTCACTAAATACAAGAACAAAGGCGGGAAATTTTTCCCGCCAATCATATAAAGACAATATTTATAAGTCGTCGTTTTAGATTAAGAAACATAGCGACGACGTTTACACGTCGCCTCTATAGATACCAATATACAGCGGCGACATTACTTGTCGTTTTTGTAGATACATCCTACAGCGACAACATTATGATGTCGCCGGTATAGGGTAGATGACTACTGCGTCGACTTAAAATCGCCGTTGTAGCCAACGTTATAGCAATGACATCTGACGTCGTCGCAAAATATCACCACTATAACTACTGTTTCTTGTAGTGAACCCAATGAAAAGTAATAGTATAAGCAAATTTTCATTGTAGTGAACCCAATGAAAAGTAATAGTATACAGACCAACAAAACTCGCTGTTAATGAGGTATAGTGATGAATGTATTTTTACATACTATTTTGGGCCCTCCTACTTAAGAAATATTTAGCATATAAGCAGATTTCTACCTAAATTTGTTTAACTATGGCCATTGTAGATAAAAATATGAATTGGATGCTACTGGAGATTGCGCTCAAGCATTTTGGGGGTGAAATGGCCAAAATTGAAAGGTTTAGGACTAACCTGCCCTTTTGGGAACAAAAGGAAGTCTTATGTCAAGTGTTTAAAAAGTATGAGGACTATTTCAGCGACGTCGAGTAGTTTCAGACCACCATGAAAGGGTTGGAATCATCAAAGACCAAATTGGGAAGATTAGGAAGTGTTGGATCACAAAGGCAAAGTCTATATCAGAAGGTTGTGATCTGGTTGTAAAATACTTGTTACAACTTGCGTACAAGAGAGATGAAATGATGTAGCATATAGCCAGCCTGCGCTATGCATTCTACAACCTCTGCACTGTCTACCAGATAATGGGCTTTCTTTCCATATTTTGGTCCCCTTTTTAGCCTAAAGAACGTGGAGGCGTGTAAACTATAAAGGGGGACAAAAAACAACATTGAAAAAAGACGAGTCACGCTAGAAAATCAATCTTGAAGGCTTGGGAGGTGAAGGGGCTTAGAAATTGAAGCTAGGGCTCCTGAGAAGAATCGAAGAAGGGAGTTCTTGCTGGGTGCAAGCGTGTTCTACCTTATTTCTTCATCTTTTCCTTTCAAGGATCTGGTCGAAGCCTATGAATTCTAGTGCAATGACTTTCTTTACTACGTTTAACTAACTTTTCTTGTTGAAACAATCGATGAAGTGATAGACATGTTTTGATTGTGTTTATTCCATTTATGACTCTAATTATTATTGCGTGCTTACTTTATATTGTGATCTTTATTTGTCCTTTTATGAGCCTGATCAACTTGTACTTGTGTTTGCGAATTCATGCAATCGCAAAAATGGTTTTTTGTTAATTAATGCGCTCGATTAGATTGAAATTCACATGGAGATATAGCGGGTTTATTTAGTTGGGTAGATTTGATTTTGCTCGAGAGAAGTTATCAATTGAATTTGTGAAACTGATTGTGAGTACGTGATAGTAAATTATCATGAGTGGGATTTCATAATTGAAACGTCAATCTATTGTGGATTCGTGAGTCTCAACGCCTTCATTCAATATTCTGTATTATATTAATTTGGTTGCATCTTATTATTAAGTAGAAAATAATTTCAATTTAAGTTTAACCCCTTTATTTTTCTAAACACTTTTTAATTTCTTTGTTCAATTAGTTTGAAATTACCTTAAGTGAAGTAGGTGACAGCTTTCTCTGTGGGATCAATACTTGGGACTCTTCTAGTCCTATATTACTTGAACAGAATGATGCACTTATGATTTTCCCTATCAAGTACTGATAGATCTCACCCAAACCCCAAAATTTAGGGGCAAAAAACCCAGGTCCAAAATTCCTTCAAACAAGCCCTCACTTCCTCCCAAACACCCACATCTCCCTTCCCAATCTAGACCACAAAATCCCTTAGTCACCTCCGATGAAGAATCCCAGAATGTAACTAATAGATAATACTAATGGATTATCATCATCATCGTCGTCATAATCATCATCATTATAAAATAAAATAAGTATATAAAAGTAGGATAGTGGTTTTGGATGAAAAACTTGCATATAACCACTATCCTACTTTAATATATATATATATATATATATAAAAGATAAGATTATTATTATTATTATAAAATAAAATAAAAGAAGTATATAAAAGTAAAATAGTGATTTTGGCTAGAAAATAATTTACTGATATTCTTGAATCCATAAATAATAAACGGTCACGTACTGTTTGCGGAAAAACTCTCGTACTTCAAGAGAATCTTGCCATTCATGAACTCAAAACCCACATTAAATAACAAAGTATGATGACCCTTGAATCCACATGTAAATTTCTAATTGTCGAGGACTAGAATTATTTCCGTTCTTTGGTTATAACTCTCTCCCCCATGTCCCCCATTTTCTCTCACAATACCCGAAAAAAATAATATTGACAACGAAAGAAAACGCAATTTGTTTATTTCATAATTTTAAAAAAATAGATATAAACAAATTACTGATGGAAAACTCGGAATCGATAGTTGATCAAAAAAATAGTTGATCACGTTTGTAACATAATAATAATAATACTAATCATAATAATAAATGTAAAGTAAATTAGCCATTAGATAAATACTAACGTTATGCACAAAACCGCTAAACAAAATTATTAAGAAATTCTATCAATCAAATATAAGTCGAATTATTTTGATTTTGCTTATCATACATAAGGAGAAAGAAAGGGAAAAAATGTTGGTTGCAAGCCACCTCATGCGATCGTTTTGAGCGGTCTTCAAATAATTCACCAAGGGTATTTTGGTGAAAGAACCAAGATTCTCTTGAACAGGAGTTGATACGATACAGTGTTGGGAGCCCATGACTGAATTTAAATAGTGTGATCATATCGCTTTGGATAATAATAATGTCTACAAATAGCATTAACGCAAGCGCCCAGATTAATTTTAGAGTCAAACAAGGACCGTTGGTTGTGTGGTTCCAATGGCAAAAAGTAAAATGAGTACAAGAAATTAAACAAAGAAGTCAGAAAATTTATCGTTGAAATTTCGAATTGAATTGATGCTATATTCCACTTGATTTATAATGAAAATAAAGCGATTGATGTGGTCATATATATAAGATCGATTTGTCAGAGGAAAATAATTATTGATAGTTGACCGAACAGTGCAGTTTTGTTTTTAGTAGTGTAAAATGAAAGTAATAAGTTAGGTTCGATAAGTTAAGAGTTGATCAAATCAAAAAAAAAATTTAATGGAGTTTAAGTCAATTGAGTCCGACTAAGTCCCTCCAATTATTTCAAAACAGAACAGGAATTAAATTGCAAGAGTTGCTATTTATCGCACTTTTCATTATTGGAAATTGATAAATAACTCATGATGTATCTAGTTATTTTATCAGTAATTTTATTTTATCTACAAGTATGCATATTATTATGTATGCATACATATGTGTCAAACATCTAAACTACAAGCATCTCACACTTATAGCCTAAATGTGTGTCACGTATTGCGTGTATGAATAATAACATGCTTGCGTAGATAAAATAAAATTCTGTATCTAAACATATATATATATGTGTGTGTGTGTGTGTGTGTCTAAATAAACTTGAATTTTCCAATTGAAGTGATCTTGTGCCCACATACACAAAATAGAGAGTGGTGAAGTCACTTGAAAATCTACTACTACGTTTCAAATGTAGTATGATTTTCTCAATGTACGAATCGCCCTTTTTTAATCTCAATTGTTTTGGTTTCATGTAGTACATAATTTTAAATTACTATTTGTTCATCGCATAAAAAAATTATTTTCTCGATACAGAGTTGATTGAGTCCAACACAAAGTATGTACCATCATGAACCAAAAAGTAGAAACACTTTGAAATATGAATAGTTTTGAAATATGATTAGTTTTCTCATGAGACGCGAATTTCAGAGTTGGTCGATGGACCAAAGCACAAGTGCATTAGAAGACACAGGTGGTTTCATTAATTAATTAATTAGTTAATATAATTTTTATACAA
Source organism: Nyctanthes arbor-tristis (assembly GCA_963692815.1). Classification (NCBI taxonomy): domain Eukaryota; kingdom Viridiplantae; phylum Streptophyta; class Magnoliopsida; order Lamiales; family Oleaceae; genus Nyctanthes; species Nyctanthes arbor-tristis. The sequence goes on from CAVNYN010221015.1 coordinate 50,864, forward strand.
ATTTGCACTTGCACTGTATCTTGCCGTGGTGTTAGTGTTTTTCGGTCGAAAGTGATTTGAATCTGTGTCTCTGTTACTCGTCTGTGTTTTATTTATTCTAATTAAGTTTGAGTAATTTTTATCACTTCTAATGTTGGTCTAGAATCTCTCTTTTTATCTTATACTAGTGACAGTTGCACGTGCCGTATCTACAATTGCCATAGACCGCTTTTGAACTCTTTTAATGCAAATAAATTTATACATTATTGCTAATGAGGCCTAGCCCATTTTGTTATGGGGCTAAGTTGATGTATTGAGACCTAGAGGTTCCGTGTTCCATTTCCCTGTATTGGTATTTTCTATATTTTATTATAGTATATATTCCCGCTATATGTGAGTTTGTATAGTTGATTTTATCAGCACTCTGTTTCAGTATAATAAATATCTATGCGCATTTGTGCTGCTATGATGTATATTTATAATTGTACTGTCAAAAAAAAATATATACATTATTATTGAATTAAAATTGTATGGTTGATTTTATCGGCACTGTGTTTCAATATGATAAATAATCTATGCGCATTTGTGCTGCTATGATATAGATTTGTAATTGTACTTTAAAAAAAAAGTATGCATTATTATTGAATTAAAATTTGTTAATATGTTGGGATGCAAAATAAAAATATAGAAGTAAATGAATTACAATTGAAATTCAATTCTGAATTTAATTGAATTGAATCAACAAAAACTTCACATGAGTTAATTCAATTCAAATTTGCAAAAACAACATGGATTAACCTCTACCATTGCTCAACAAGCACTCATACAAGAAACAATATACTGACCTAATGTTCCCTTTTACCAGCGAAAGAATATTTCGGCTATTTACTCCTTTAATTTTATATAGTTTACAAGACAAAGCTAAGTCCATGTATTGAAATTTTCTAAGTCCCAACACAAAGTCTTCAACATGAAGTGTAGCACTTATCAACATAGCCAGGGGCCGAGCTACAGGGGTGCACAGGTATGCATGTGCATACCCACTTTTCTGAGAATTATTATTTTTATTTTTTTACACCGTCCTTTCGTTTCTTTAAAAGGGGTAAAGTTTCTGTCATTGTTGAGGGCATCTCCAACCCAGAAACTCTATTTTACAATTTTGTAACTCTAAAATACAGTTTTTCAAATTCTATTTCACAAAACTTATCTAACTCATAAACTCTTAAAATGACCCCTCATATTTTCCATTTCATATTTCCTATATTTTATAATATTCGATAACTAATATACATTGAAAACTAATCAATTATATTCTTATTTATTCATTTTAACTGTATATGCAAGACGTAGTTTGTGTGTTATACTAAGAGTTTTTTTAATTAAATAATTTAACCAAAAAAAAAGAAAACATAAATATTAAATTTATATAATAGTGGCACAATTAAAATTAAGGGAGAAAAGGAAGATTGGACAAGAAATTAGATGACATTAAGAAGAAATAAATACAAAAGCGTCAAAGTTATTATAAAATAGGATTATAAAAAGCAAAAAAAAAAAGATTCAATGGTAATTCTGTAAATATACAAAACTGTAAATAAAACGCTATCTGCATTTTTTGGCGTTCGTTTGGAGATATAACCGAACGCCATAATGGGCCAACCCACACTAAAATAATGTGGGTTAGAGATACCCTGAGAAGAGACTCGCAGAGTCGCAAGAGATATAGGGGAGAGGAAGATGAAGGCACCCATTCAAAGAAGAATCTTTTCTCTTTCCTTCTTTATTGACTAGACTAGTCTTTAACCCCAACCCAATAATTAATAGTTTTAAATAGTTTTAATTCCGGGCATGTACTATTTTTTTTCCTTTTATCTTTGATTAATTAATTAGCTCTTTTCTTTTGTCATTTCTTTATTTTTTTCTATTTTTTAGTTATTTTATTTTGTGTTAATTGGATTTAAAAGTAAAATTTCTTATATTTTTTTTTCAAGTAGTAGATAAATTTTAAAAAACAAGTTTTCAATTGATTAAAATTACAAAAAAGGAATACTCAAAAAATAAATAAAACAAGCATTACTTTATTATGAAATTTAATTATCCAGTATTACTTTGAACGATTGTCTAACTGAGTATAGTGAGAAAGATAATTTTTTGCACTATTTAATAATAATGTAATTTTATGATATTATCTATATATATTAATTAAAGAAAATCAGTCTATGGTATATTTGTACCGCAGTTTTCCCACCAAAAGTTTGTTTTCATGGTCTTTTTGGATATTTTATATTATATTGCCGTAATTCATGCGATATTATGAATTTTTCAATTTTTTTTAATTTTTATTCTCTTCTTTCTTATCCATTTAGTAACTAATATATAATTATCATCATTTAATTCTTTTTAAATTATAGATAAATTTGATTATCTAATTATCTAACTGATGAATAAGTGTCCATATCCTCAAAGTTCGTAGTTCATGATTAATAGAGATTAAACATATATATTTTTACTTTAAGTTAATTAAAAATTATAATTGTACTTTTTTCCTAATTTTTCCTTGTATGAATATTAATAATATGATTAATTTTCCTTTGTATTATTATTAATTTATATAATTTTCATGCTGTTTGGCTTTATTGGTTTCCAACAAAAAATATTTTTAGAGTTTAGAGTATATTATACAGCTCAACTAATAATTATTTCGTATAATATCATTAATCTAAATTAGTGTAAAAATAAAATAATATATATTTGTGTTAACAATAACAATCAAGTTAAAATTTGCTACAAATTATAGTTACATTAACATGACAATAACAAATTTACATTATTCTTTGGTTAACATAATTTCATATGTATTCTTTTCGTACAACGCATGCAATGTGAGAGTCTTGTGGTATGTAAATTGTTACCTTTGTTACCTAACATAATTTCCGTAGTATGATCTATTAGTTACAAATAACGGTAATTTCGTCTCAATAGTTAATTTTTCAAAAATTTTTCTTCCATGAAAGTATTTTATTAATAGTAAATGAAATGTAATATGTGAATTGCTAATTTCTTAAAACATGGTATGCAAATTCTAAATACATTATAAACTCAATATGTGTTTTGTTAATTTCCCTTTAAAAAGAGTTTAAAATTTCATATTATTTATTATTTATATAATTTGAAAGGTATTCTTCCTGTGCAATGCATGAATGAGAATCTAGTTAAAGTATGAAGTCAAGTATGATACAGTTGCAATAAGATATTAGAATTTTTTTAAATACATTTTTACTGTATTAAAATTTTTCTCTAATACTGTTTGTGCATACCCATATTTAACGTTCTGGCTCCGCCACTGAACGTAACCTTTAAAGGATGGATCCTATTCTCAAAGTTAATAATTTCACCAGCAGGAACCCCTTTTGCTGCCTCTTATATTCTCTATGTGAACACAAGATAAAGTAAACTGGAATAATTTTAGAGCAATCTCATTCTATTTCTACTTCAATTACAAATAGAATGCTAAGATGGACTTGGACGTTTATGATATTTTTGCACAAAATATAAAATATATTAATAAATGGGGAAGAGGACATCATAATCAAAGAAGTTCCAGAGGTTATTTGGCGTTTTTGTATTACAAGATAAAACGACTATATATCTGTATTTAGGCTCTTTTTATGAGATTCATCCAAAAAGAATGATAGAGCAGCATTTCAAGAGAAAAAATTTCTGCAAAAGTTAATTATTAATTAACAAACAATGTGGTGGCGCAAGAATAAATTGGCTGCAAAAAAGTAAGCAATTCATAATTTTTCACTGTGTCAAGAATTTTTTCCATTCACAAGAGTAGTCCAGTTACAATAACAATAGGTCATTATGTACAAACCTGGTCCAACTATTGGTCCTTGTACATTAATTCCGACAATCTCCACTTGGACGAAGTCTAATTCTAAGACTCTGATTCTTGCCTTTTATGCGTAACTCATTAGACTATCACTCATGATAACAAATATCATGATACTATTATTCTAATCTAATTAGAATAAGACAAACTAAAATCTCCAGTTTAATTTATCATCGATTCACTTAGATCGATCAGTTCATAACGCTATCCAAGATTGACATCTAGTAATGTGTCAAGGCAATCCATGTGACAGGATGTCATGTGGTATGACAAGACCTTTCCATGTACGGTTACCGTGAAAATATAATCCCTTTATCAATATAACCCAATTGGTTATGAGATATGGATAAGTGACAATCTCGTTTCAGCCAATTATGTTCTTCGCACAAACTTGACGTTGACAAACTTATGATTATGATTGAAACTCCTTTCAACTCACAATCACACCTTTGTCAAGGAATTTTCATCAACTTAAGTAGTGAAAGACAGATTATAGTCTCCTAATATCCAAGAGTAATGAATCCTCATCTTGAATACTCACAACCTTCGTGCAACTTTCATTATACCTGTATGACATTTTCCTGATAAATCATGGCTAGAGCCTCATCTTATATCCGCCTAAGCATAACAATCATCACATAAGATTTTATGGTATCCTCAAGTCAAAGGACCAATTCCGCAACTGTCCATTAAAGATCAACAACTGACGCTAAGATAATATCCACGTGGTATCTCTACGTGGGTCATCCAATGCTTGTTCTACTAACAAAGCATCCATGTGTTCGTTCGAATGTCCCCACATTCTAACTTATGAGATCAGTTACTTTCTAAAAAGAAATATAATACATGCTAGCCTATCCGCAACAACAGTATCTGTATCCTGTAATTGCCTCGACTAAGGATAGTTTAAGAATAAGTGATAGCATGCATATCACAATCACAACACATTGTGATTAAAAATTTATTTTAGTCTTATTCTATGGACTCTATTATTTTGATGATAAGATAATAATACTTATAAAAATAATAGATCTACCATTAAAATGCATCCATTAAAAAGCATTTATACTCAAAATGTCTTACAAAATAGTATAACACTAAGGTCCAAACAAACTAGATCCAGTCATTCATGTATCTAATATCTATGGACATAGCATGACTATTATGCTTGTCATGTGACAATGGCTTTATCAATGGATCAGCAACATTATCGTCTGTAGGGACTCGTTCTATCTTTATGTCATTCCTTTGCATAATCTCCCTAATGAGATGATATCGCCTTAATACATGCTTGGACCATTGATGAGACCTGGGTTCCTTCACTTGCGCAAGGCTCCATTGTTGTTACAATACAAAGATATTGGGTCAACAATGCTAGGAACAACTCCAAGTTCAGTGATGAACTTCCTGATCCAAACTACTTCCTTTGCTGCTTCTCAAGCGGCTATGTATTCGGCTTCTGTTGTTGAATCGATGGTCGTTGCTTGTTTGGAACCTTTCCAACTCACAGCATCGCGGCTAAGAGTAAACACATAACCGGATTGAGATTTATAGCCATTTTTATCAGATTGAAAACTAGCATCAGTATACCTTTGAATTCTTAGTTCATCAATGTTTCCATCATATATTAAGAACACATCCTTTGTCCTTTTCAAGTATTTTAGGATGTTCTTAACCGCTATCCAATGTTTCTCTATAGGGTTCACTTGGAACCTACTTGTGACACTTAAAGCATAAGAAACATCTGGTCTTGTACAACATTGCATACATGATAGGTTCTATTGCAGAAGCATAAGGAATCCTATCGATGTGATCTTTCTCAACTTATGTCTTTGGGCACATATCCTTCGAGAGATTAATCCCACGCCCAATGGGACAGAGTCCTCTATTGGACTTTTCCATTTTGAATCTTCTTAAGATTTTGTCTATGTACATAGATTGGGTCAGGCCAAGCAATCTTTTAGATCTATCTCTATAGATCTTAATCCCAAGAACATATGCTAACTCTCCCAAATCTTTTATGGAGAAGTTACTTGAGAACCAGAATTTTACTGATTTCAGTATAGAGATGTCGTTTCCTAATAGTAGTATGTCATCTACATATAAAATTAGAAATACGACTTTACTCTCACTATTTTTATTGTGCATACATGGCTCATCTTCATTTTTTTTATCCAAATCAGACTTTTTGATTGTCTCATCAAAATGAAGATTCCAGCTCCTAGAGGCTTGTTTTAGTCTATAGATGGACCTTTGCAACTTACTTACTTTATTTGGCTTATTAGATTCAAAATCTTCAAATTGTGTTATGTACACATCCACACTAAGATTCCCATTAAGGAATATAGTTTTGACATCCATATGTCAAATCTCATAGTCATGATATGCTACTATTGCGGCCAAATCTGAATTGATTTAGACATGGCTACTGGTGAAAAAAGTTTTATTAAAGTCAACTTCTTTTCTTTCATTATAACCTTTCGCCACCAATCTAGCCTTATAAGTCTGAACTTTTCCATCTATGTCGATCTTTTTCTTATAAACCCGTTTACAACCTATAGGTTTCACTCATTTAGGTAGATCAACTAAGGTACAAACCTTATTTTCATACATGGAGTTCATTTCGAATTCCATGGCTTCTTGCCATCTCTTTAGTCAACACTTGTCTTTGTTCCTGCGTACGTGTGCTCTTCCGATCTGTAGTAGGTTCATCTTCCTCAATTAATAATGTATCATTGGTAAACATAAGATCATATCTTTGAGGAGGATGTATAACTCTACTTGATTTATACGTCGGAGCTGGTGTGTCCTTAGGAACTGGTGTTTTGTTTTTTCTAGTTTCTGCATCATCTAATGAAAGCTCAACTCTTGGCTCATCTAATTGGTTAACTTCTTCTGTAGTTTCTTGAACGTCTTCAAGATCTATTTTACCCCCACTGTTCTCTCTTAGAATAAACTCTTTTTCTAAGAATACAACGTATGTCGACACAATGACTTTCATGGTGTTAGGATTGTAAAAGTAGTATCCAATAGTTTCCTTTAGATATCCCACATAGAAGTATCTATCAGATTTAACATCGATCTGATTCAGTATGCTTCACATAAGTATCACAACCCCAAATTTTCAAGATCGGAAGAGCGATATAATAAATTTGGTCTGTTAGTAGTCCATAACTTGTACGGAGTTTTATTAACCGATCTAGATGAGACACGATTCAATGTGTAACAAGTAGTGTTGATTGTATATCCCTAAAATGTTTTTGGGAGAACTACATGGCTCATCATGGATCTCACCATATCTAATAGCGTGTGATTTCTCCTTTCAAATACACCATCGTGATGTGGTGTATATGGTGGAGTCCATTGCGAGAGAATCCCATTCTCTTTCAGATAATCTAAAAACTCTCCTTTCAAATATTTTCCACCTCGATCAGATCTTAGTATTAGAATACTTTTTCCAGTTTGCTTTTCCGCTCCCTACTTGAATTTCTTGAACTTTTCAAGAGTTTCATGCTTAAACTTCATCATGTATACAAAACCATATCTCGAATGGTCATCAGTGAATGTAATAAAGTAGGAAAAGTTCCCTCTAGTGTTAATAGACATTGGCGCACATACATCTGTATGTATGAGTACTAGTAAGTCTGCAGCTCTTTCTCCTTTTCCAGTAAAGAGCGATTTGGTCATCTTGCCTAAGAGACGTGATTCGCACCTATCAAATGATTCATAATCATTTGAGTCCAAGTACTCATCATTATGTAACTTGGTGATACGTTTTTCATTTATATAACCAAGTCTGCAATGCCAAATATATGAGTTATTAATACGACTATCAATTTTGGGCATTTTGCATTCTATACTCATTATAAAATGCTCCAAGTCTAGAATGTAAATGCCACTAAACAAATTTCCACAACCATAATAAACATTATTAAGATATAAAGAACAATGTTTATTCTTAATATCAATGAAAAAAACATCTATGTCCAAACATGAAATGAAAATAATGTTTTTAGTAATAACAAGAATATAATAACAGTCTTTTAATTCTAAAATGAGGCCCAAGGGCAATGATAAATAATATGTTCCTACGGCTAAGGCAACAACTTTTGCTCCTTTCCCGACACGTAGGTCCACTTCACCTCTTCGCAACGGTCTACTGTTCTTTAACCACTATATATTTGTACAAATATGAGATTCATATCTGGTATCTAATACCCAAGAAGTTGAAGAAGTAGTCATATTAACCTCGATAAAATAATTACCTGAAGTAGAAGTCTCATTAGACTTCTTCCCCTTCAAGGTAGCGAGGTAAGCCCTGCAATTCTTCCTCCAATGCCCTTTCCCTCCATAATGATAACATGTAGCAGCGGCCTGAGATTTGTTCTTATCATGTTTTGGAACTTTTCTTAGAGGTCTTTTTAGACTTCTTCTTAGTGTCCTTTGATGAGTCTATAGCCAAGACTTGCCCTTGTACTTGGTTTACATTAGGCTCAATAGTCTTCAACGTGTTTAACAACTCAAGGAGGGTACATTCAATCTTATTCACATTGAAATTCATAATGAACTGTGAATAGCTATCAAGGAGCGACTAAAAAACCAAGTCAATACTTAGTTCATGGTCTATGACAACACCTAATTGGCCTAATTTTTCAATATAGCCAATCATCTTCAATACATAAGCACCAACTAAAGAACCATCTGCCATTACAGCCTTGAATAACTTTTTGGACATTTCATACCTTTCGGTACGAGACTATTCATCATACAACTCTTTGAGATGAAATATTATGGTATAAGCATCCATACTCTCGTGTTGCTTTTGCAACTCATGATACATAGCTGCAAGCATCACACATGTTGCAATATTATCGTCATCTATATGGTGATTGTATGCCTCCACATGTTCTGGAGTAGCTTCCTTATTAGGAATTTTCGCTTTTTGCTGTTCAAGAACATATGTAATTTTTTCATGCTTCCGATCTATTCTAAGATTACGGTGCCAATCCAGAAAATTTTGCCCGGTAAGCTTGTTGGCATCAAGTATGCCTCTCAAGTTAATGTGATTACTTATTATTTAATAAACTAAAATAACAAAATATAGAACAATTAATGAATGCAATAAATTAATTTAACATGGACTTTTATTAAATTACTTATACTCTCACTGAATTAATGAAACATTTTCTTTTTTTAGCAGGCTAGGACCCCATTTGTTTTATTAAAACCTTTAGTTACTCAACAAGCCCTAATAAAACATTGAGGTAGATACCTTATCAATCACATCTTCATGTGACTCCTAGATCATCAAGTAGAAACTAATTATCACATGCATCTTATGTATTTACTTGGCACGCCTTAAAAATCTTATTTCCTTGAGTCACTCAACAAGAAATAAAACTTAAGTTAAATTCGACCCACTAGTCAGAAACATCATATGTTTCATAGTGATAAACATATTCACGAGCAAGCAGCCTTGAGTTACTCAACAAGCTAACATCGATAATGAACTCTGGTTTTCACTATAACAGTGGAAGTCATGTATTAACTATTAATATGAATTTAATATTTTAGGAGATTGGTCTCATCAACATCACAATTATGTATTAAAATAATATCACACATGCAATCATCAATATATAATAAATATGGGTGGATGATTATAGACTGTATCTATCTAGTCTTCTCGAGCCATGAAAAAGACTAGTTGGTCAATTCCTAGAGGACATTACATTCAGTCATCAAATGTTAAATGCAACGGTCTCTATTTAAATGCTAAATGCAACGGTCTCTATTTTCTGCTCCAACTTGTATCCTATACCAGTTGTTTTCTTGTGGTCTATGTCCAACCTATATCCTATACTAGTTGGCACAGTTGCCGAAATCTGGATACATAGGCCCAAAATAAAATTTAAAATAGTTGGCTGGCTGGCCCAAAATCATATACTAGGCACGCAGGCCCAGCTACATAAAATAATCGACTCGAAGGCCCCAACAAGAATAACAGAAAATAATTAACTATACATTCAACCAATCACATAGGTCGAGTCGATAATCATCCACAAACTAATATCAGTGAACACATCAATTTCTAGATTTGTTGTAATTGATCATAAGTGCCTACACACTTTAGACAAATAAAAACGAACCAAAAAAGAAATAAATTAATTAATCAAATCAATTAATCTATTTCATATTAATAAAATATCATGATTAATCCAATTAATCAATCAATTTTATTAACTAAAGGGGACAAACAAAAGAACTCTTTATTTTGTTATTAGTATCAATGTCATACTTTGATATGATTTTTGGAGAGTCTTTAGGGTTCAAAACCATATTTAAAATAAGTCAAAATTTAAACTTTTATCCAAATAAATAACTTTTGGCAAAAATAAATTTTATAAAGTTTAAATTTTGACCTAATTGACAAATACAAAAATTTTCCAAAACTTTTAAGTTAAATTTCAAAAACCAAGGAGATAATTTGTCAAATTTGTAAAAGATGAGACTGATTCTGAAATTTTAAAAACTTCAGGGATCAATCTCTAAGCATCCAAAACTTAAGAGATTGCCCATGCAATTTCTGAAATTGCATGGGCTTCCCGAAATTGCATGGGCTTCCCTTCAGTCTTCTGAAACAAGGGGGCTTGTTGTACAATTTCAGAAATTGCACAGTAGCCTCCGTCCCCAATTGAAATCTGCAGCGGCTAGGGTTCCAAACCCTGGCCGCCGCCACCAACGCTGCGGCTCCTCACACCGCTTCTGGAGCGGCGTCTGCCGGCGGCAGCAGGTTGCTGCTGTTCGTAGCAGCCTAGCTCCGCTGCTACTATAGCGTTATGATGCTGCAGTAGTAGCGCCGTTGTTGAACGGCCGCTACAACTGCCCTATTGTACTGCCGAAACAGTTCTGGCGGTCAGTCTCCACAGTAGCCCATGCCTGGTTTTCATTTTTTTTTTACGGTTCAATTGAAAATACAAATCAAATTTAGATTTTCAATGTAAAAAATAATTCCAAGTCGAATTCAAAATTCATTATTTCATAAATAATTTTCATTAACAATTACCACAAATCAAATTGATACGAAACAATAACAATTATTGTTATATAATAACAAAATCCAACAAGAGACAAGGTGGCTCTGATACCACTATTAGGAATTATAGACAACATGTACAGCGGAAATAAAAATTATAATTCTTATACCAGGATCAAACTTGCTCTTTGATAGAATTCGTGATAAGAAAATTACCTAGAATGAAGTAGCAAATTCGATATCTCTGATCACACCATAGTTGTCCAAGCTTCTAGCCTCTAACAGTAATCCACACAATGAGAACAATCCAAGAACCTGAACTTTTCGTAGTGGGGATTAGAGTTTCTGTCTTATCTTGTGCTAGTAAGTTAATACAGAATGTATGTGTGAATATCGTAGTAATCCGAGACCCTAAAGCGCTCTATTTATAGTTCGACCCTAATCAGATTAGGATTCTAGAGCCCATATATAGTTCGACACAATTAATCTTATTAATTAAATTAGTCCATTATGTACAAACCGGGTCCAATGATTGGTCCTTGTACATTAATTCAAACAGAATTGTCATTCTTTATTCAACGCAGCATATCCAACTTATTTATCCCATTATTCATAGCTACTATGCAAAGAAATGTCATAGCATGGATGTAGATGCAAACAATAAGAACTAAAGTTCACTTTCGAATTAGAATTGATTTCTTCCAAATTAACCTCGAAGTCTCATTTAATTCATCCGATTTTTTTAAATAAATTAAGACACATTTGTAATCCAAGATCGGACAAACAGAACAAAAGAATACAATACCTAAATCAAAGTCAATTTAAAAAATATGAAACAAATTGTTTAGAGCCAAAGTTTCATTTTCATAAACCTATTACCCCATCTATCCTTACCAAACTTAGTTAAGCGACATTTGGTAAAATTGCTTACAAAAGAAAAAGGTCGTAGAATTTACTTTACACATTATTGGAGGCTAATCAATTACCTGAATTTCTTCTTAAATAACCTACTCAAGCATCGTTTAATCTATATATATGCATATGTATATATACATATAAAAACAGAATAGCTTCATTTTCACCATTTCCCGCCCATTTTCACTTGCTAAACTGGGTTAAGTCATCTCAGCCATTCACTTTATCTTGCAATCTTGGCCATTCATTTTATTATTGATTATCAAATTTTCCTTTTATTTTATATTATTTATCGATATATTTGATTTAGCTTATTATTATATATTTTCTAATTTTTAATCCCAATACCAAATGAGATTTCATTTTATTCAGAAATATTTCTCTTTCTTTATTGAGATTTTCGTTCCTTACATTTAAATTTTTTACTCCTTATCTTGAACAGTTTTATTTTCGACTGATTTTCTTAATTTTTGGTTTCAATTTATCTCACACCATCGGATTACTTTTGGATTAGTTCCAGTATTCACCAATGTTCGAAAATCGGACCTGACATCGAATCGGAAAGGCTAACAGTTTAAGGTCATCAGACTAATTTTAATTAGATAATTGAAAACAAAATTAATTTTTACCTAAAATAATGTGGATAAAGAACATTTGATTTTATAATTTTTTGATCTTACCATTTAAAAAAATGTTGAAATTTTATTTCTTTTTCACTTTTAAGAAAGGGAATCTCACATTAGTTATTTAGTGAAAAGAATTGAGTATGTTTACCTATTTATAATAGGGTCTTAACTTATGGGTCTTGAGCTTCCAAAAAGTTCAAAATTTTTAGTGGATCAATATTAAAAAAAAAAATTATTGTGAACCGCATCCGTGTTTGTCTCACACTGTTGGATTGCTTTCCGGATTAGTTCCAGTATTCGCTAATTCCTGATTTTTCCAATCAAGTTGGCCATGATGGTTCAGTTCCTGATTTTTCCAATCGAATTGGCCATGACAGTTCACTTCCGATCTAAACATTGATTAGATTATGTTAACATATTAAAATATTTAGTCTGTAGAATGTGTCTATTAAAAAAATTAGATATCATTAACACATATTAGAAAATTTAAAAAAAATCAAACAGTGCAATAAATCACATGTAGCATTTTGTAGAAAAAGTTGGTGTTAACTCATAGGCAATTATATATATATATATATTTTTTTGAGGGTTATAAATTAAAAAAAGTCTGAAAATTAAGATTTGCGGTTAAGATGGCCAAACAATAAATTATAATAAAAATGTTGTAATACATGTATTATTCTTCATCATTTATTCAAGCCATATTTATCGGATGTAACATATTTTCCCATATGTTATACACGGGCAGCCTAATACAAACTCCAAAAATTCACTCGTGCATCCTAATACAACTCCAAAAATTTTCTTAAATATTTTCCTTTGGTTTTTTGTGTAGACCATTTTTTATCTTCATTAATGAAAGACATGATATTACAGGTAGCATCTATATTGTTTTTCTTTACACTCATAAACGATCAAATATAATAGTTTAAATCTTTTTTATACAATCATGTTTAATCCTCTTGAATTACTTATGTTATTTGGTATTATCATCCAGTGTAACATACATGTGAAATAACTAGTAAAATTAAAAGCTAGTAGAGGTCGGGGCTCAAGCATTCTTTAAAGAAAATAATTTTAGAAAAAATTAAGCTTTTGAATCAAGATATATATTTCTAAAACAAGTCATAAATCTTTGAAGATCAACATAATAACTTAAATTTAGCATATATTAATTTAGCACGTAGACATCATACCTTTTTTTTCTCAAAAATGAAGTACAAGTCCCCAAAAGGCCATGAGTTTCGCATCCAGAAGTTGACAACAAACTACCCCCTGCAACAGACAGGGAAACATATTTACCAGAAAGCATTGAGAAGGTCTAAATTCTTGCAAATTTGAAATACACATCATACATTCTGGTTAAATGCTTCTCCTATCATTTCCTGAACCATCTATTGATCTTAAGACTGGAAATTCCATGTTCTTAGAAGGGTAACAATTCTTTGAAGCCTCATCTTCATCATAGCCAAGTTTGTCGATGACCAAACAACTAGTCTTAAGGTTTAGAGACAATCTCCATTTGGAGATCACGAAAGATCAACTTGTCCTATAAAACCGATCCAAAATTCTAGCAAAACCAGCAAATAATCATTTTCTTGATATATTACACGGAGTTAGAATAGTTTTTGAATTTTAAATTTTAATGATCCATCTAATCTAAACAATAAAAGCTCACAATTTCCTTCATACGTCCAAATTCTCTAATAAAAAATACGCTTCAACACATGTAACTTAATCAAAAGTAATTCATAATAATTTCAAAAATAATAAGAATCCACCAAAAAATTGTAAAATAATTTAATCATACCTTAATGAACACATCCCCCTAGTGAATCCATTTACCTATGTTCATAAGTTTCAATGAACAGCTAGTTTTTCAGCAATTTTATTAAAGAATCTATTGCAATTGGAAGTTGAGCAGTTGCACACTCCATGAACCTACACATAATCACCCTCCGTTCTCTCCCCAATTTCCTATCATCCAGATCAATCAAATCTTTGGAAAAACAAATATTTTCTATGGTATTGCAAATAGTAGTAAACACCAAATCCCTAATTTCCCCTTCCTTCCCCCGCACCCTAAAATCCAACCTTTTGCTGAATCCTTTTTGCTCTAATCTCAACCTTCAAATTATGCAGAGCCTTGTTTGACAAAACCATAATCGGCTTCCATGATAATCAGTTGCCCATACAAGCGAAAGTTTCCTCTACTCTTTAAAATATGATATATATCAAGGGTTATTTGAGACCAATAAAGAGCAACTTACCTTCAACGAACATATATGACTATAGACACCAATTATACGAATAAAGCTTTTGATGAAGCTGTTTTCACAAAGAACCCAATGTGGTACTCTTTGATGCCAGGCTGCACTTCAGAGGGAGGAATGGAGGAATACAGTAGTGGGATTTGCCTAGAATGACGAATGGTGTCGTATATCCAGCGAAAATAGGGGCAATTTATAAGATAAAAAAGAGGAGAAGTCCAAAACGGCGAGACAAAAAATATTAATAGTAATTTTGAAATTGGCACTTTTAATAAATAGAGGATATGTAGTATTTCCAAATTTAAATATGTATCTTGTGAATCATAAAAACACTATTGAATTAGATAACAAGAAAAAACTAATAATCCTTCTCGATTTCACCAAATTTTTATACCAATGTAATGTTAGCTTCATTTCCCGCTTTATATATATAACTAAAATTAAAAAACACATGACGTAGAATGGAAACAAGAATAATAAATATATTTTTGTCCGTAACACAGGAACAGTGCTGTTCGACTATCGCTCGAACGGACGCAAAAGATAAAGAAAAGAGTTCACAAATCTGGATAAAAAAAGAATTGATAAAGTGAATAATGATCATAACCCTAGCAATAGCAAACAACGACATATATATAGGTCTCCAAAATACTAAGTTACCTAATTGGAAAATGATTAAAACTGCAAGATAAACTTAGACAAGGGGAAAAAAGATATTCTAGAAGACTCTAGATTCTAGATAATGAGATTCTAACAACTAGAGATTGTACATTATATATACTAAAGTATAAAATCTAAAATGAAGATACTAAAAGATGAAGCTAGGTTTTAGATTCTAACTTCTAACTTTAGCCGTGATGTGTGCTCTTCCGATCTCTCCAATTGTTGTATTATCTTCTCTTCAAGTCGATCCGCATCATTTCCTTTCACTCCAAACTCTACTCTGAGTTGTTATTAGGACACAAAGGCTCATCATCAGGTGCCACACAGTCATACATGTTAGCAACATTAAATGTCTTGGAAATCTTCATATGCTCAAGAAGGTTAAGAACATAGGCATAATCACTGATCTTCCATATAATCCGAAAAGGCCCATATTTCTTCTGATCCAGCTTTTCTGGTTTCCATCGTGCTCATTTCTCAAGAACACCATCGCCAAGTCACCAACCTGAATGCCAAAACACTCAAATTTCAACTCGATTTCGGTCCAAGTCTCCCTCCATCCATTATGTCATGTATTCTATATTAGTTTATTACATAAATAATATAGATTGTTTACTAATATAGATTATCAGGTAAAAAAAATATATTGTATACATAGCTTGTTACCAAAGTAGCATAACTTGTTACGCAAAGAACATAACTTAATGAACCATTAAGAGTGAAAATATTGTTTATCTTGCAGAAACTTTGTCAAAAAAATTGTTACAGGAAAAATGAAAACGAAAAACAAAGAAAAAAGCAAAAAAAAAAAAAGAAGAAGAAGAAGAAGATTCAATCAACATTGCCGGAAAAAGGAAATGGAAAAAGAGAAAATTTAAAAAGAATGAGGAAGAAAGGAAAAAGAAACAAAAAAAAAAAAAGAAAAAAAAATCGCCTACTAGATTCCTATCACCTACGGCCAGTCACCAACAGCTAGCCAGATTCCGGCCGACATGAGTGGGGGTGGGGGAGTAAAAATAACATATAATAAAATAACAAAATAACAAAAAATAACAACACATCATACACAATATTTTAAAAAAAAACACATAGTAAAAATGGAAAAAACTGACTGTGCACAGTAACTCACACTATTTCCCCAAATTTTTTTGTCCTATCCCTGCAACGTAGCCATCCCCACTTAAATCGGGCACGGGCAGCGGGGGATCGATGTAAGTAATTACCAATTTATTGGCTCATTGATATATCTATATATTTTTATTTTTACTTTTTACTTAATGAATAATATTATAAATATGGGTTGTCCCTAAGATGGAATTACAATTGCGATTGAAATTACTAAACTTTCTTGATAAGTTTCATTATGTTTTTACTTTTCAAACCATTAGAATCTTTTTTAAACATTTTTATTTTTGACAATAAAGGTTAAACGGACCGAGTACGGGTAAAAAATATGATAATCTTCCCCGACTCATTATCAAGTTGGGTTGATTTTCTTTATTCGATCCCCGACCTAATTACCCATTACCCATTTAGTTGGGTATTCTCCGTCTTAATAGGGTCAGATACTCCCGGGTATTACGTTTAACTGTTTTTTTCACAATCCCTACTTAATTCACTTAATAATATTTTATATCGAGTAAATATAATAACTATTGGTTAACAATAAGATAATCAAAATATTATAGTTTAATGTGGCTAATCATATATTACCTAACATATCGTAATAATGTTAAGATATAATTTGATTTGATAAATAAAAATAATCTAAATAAAAATATTATTATATATTTGTTAATTAAATAATTTTGTTTCAGTGGTTTTTTAACTAAGTTGTGCTGAGCTTTGATGAAAAGCAAAAATATTTCCTATGTTTTTGTGCGAATATTTTCTATTATTATGTAAATAAATTTTTGATACCAGGCGGAGCCAGCAAAAAAAGTGAGGTGTGCCGGATCGAAGAAAAAATTTTCCCCCTAATACACACGGCTTAATTACCCTCTATATATGTAGGGCCCGGACCGCGGCTAGACAAGAATCGTACAAAGCAAAAATGCAGAAAACGGAAAAATAACAAGAACACAAGATTTTGAGGGTGGTCCCGAAGGACCCCGAGCAAATTCGAGCATCCTTTTCAGGGGTTACCCAAATATGCTCGTTGAGGCTCTATCAGATGTAGATCCGGCCTCCTCACTGAGCAATCACCGGCCAAGACAAGGCTACAACACATGGGAGGGAACACACGCAAGACCCTACGTCTATACAACCAAATCGAAAACACCCATACACTGCTTACAATTCAGGGACTCGATTTACACGTTAATCACTCAGATTAACATCACACCCTAAGCACACCACCTAGAGACTGCCGAGAGACCCCCTCACGAAGAACCCTAATATTAGACAGAACGCAGCTGTACAAACTTCGACCCGTATATCCCTTAACCCTAAAACGCGTATGAGAGTATTATATATACAAGGACCAAAGGACATGATTTGTATTTAGAACCAACGGCTTAGATGTGAGAAGACAGTAGATGGGCCAGACTGGACTTCGATCTGCCTAACACTAGTTGGACCATGCTACAACACTCTCAATGTTGGGCCAACTGATGACTACTCAGCTCGGGAACGAACCTGTTTCTGGCTTCCTCGCCTCGGAAAAGAACCTGCAAAAACAAACAAATAGTTAGACACACTAACCAACACAAAACACTAAGTTTAAACAGTATATATCTATATATTTATAACTATAAAAGGAATAAGAGATACTTTTAACCTGAGCCAATGTTTAGCAATGCTAAACATGACTTGAGCTTATTAAAGGGAAGCGGTTTAGTACCCATATTAGAGGGATTAAGCTAAGTGGGGATTTTCTCCAGGGATACTTCACCAGAGACAACCAAATCCCTGATAAAGTGAAGTCTCACATCTATGTGTTTAGTCCTGTCATGAAATACAGGATTTTTGCACAGTTGAATGGCAGACTGGCTATCAGAATATACAGCCACACTCCCTTGTGGGAAACTAATCTCATCAAGTAACCCTTTAAGCCACAAGGCTTCTTTCATAGATTCTGTTACAGCTATATATTCAGATTCTGTAGTTGAGAGAGCAACAATATGCTGCAGTTGAGACCTCCAACTAATACAGCCACCACACAAGGTAAACACATATGATGTAACAGATTTCCTACTATCTTTATCCCCAGTAAAATTAGCATCAACATACTCTTTCAACTTAACACCATATTTGTTTTGACAAAACAATAAACCAACATCAACAGTTCCTTTTAAGTATCTCAATAACCACTTAAGAGATTCCCAGTGCTTTAAACCAGGATTGGACATGTATCTACTTAAAGAGCTTACTGCAAAAGCAATGTCAAGTCTTGTGTAAACCATAAGATACATGACTGAACCAATAGCATTAGCATAAGGAACCTTGTTCATGTAATGTAACTCATCATCAGTTGTGGACAAAGTTCTTTACTTAACACAGAATGAGCAGCTAACGGCACATTAACAGGTTTAGCATCCAAAATTGCAAATCTCTTAAGAACCTTTTCAACGTAGGTTTTCTGATTTAAAAACAGTTTCCTTTCAGCTCTGTTTCTGAGATGTTTATACCCAGAATTTTCTTAGCAACACCAAGGTCTTTCATGTCAAAGTTTGAATTTAAGTCCTTTTTCAGTTTATTCACAGCAGCAATAGATGAACTAATGACTAACATGTCATCTACATATATAAGCAAGAAAATAGGCACACTTCTTGATTCAAACTTAAAGTATAAACAATGATGATAACTACTCCTTTTGAATTTTAAAGCAGTCATGAAAGAATCAAATTTCTTATTCCATTACCTTGGTGACTGTTTTAAACCATGTAGGGATTTATGAAGAAGGCACCCATAATCAGGCATAGTCTTAACCACAAAACCAGGGGGTTGAAACATATAAATTTTCTCAGCTAACTCATCATGCAAAAAAGCAGTTTTTACATCAAGTTGTTCCATTTCCCAGTTAAATTGAACAACTAAAGAAAACATAACTCTCAATGTAACAAACTTCACAACATGAGAGAAAATTTTAGTGTAATCAACACCATATTTTTTGGGTAAAACCCTTACTCACAAGTCTGGCCTTAAATTTCACAGAACCGGGATCAGTGTCCCCTTCTTTTACCTTATAAATCCACCTACAATCCACTATAGAGTGGTGTGCAGGTTTAGGAACCAGAACCCAAGTTTTGTTTTTCTGCAAAGATGACATTTCATCTTTTATAGCTGCCCACCAAGAACTAGCATGTTTACTAGTGACAGCTTCAGCAAAAGTTTTGGGTTCACCATTAGATAATTCCTTAAACACATTATTAGACAAGAGAGCATGATCAGAATCATCAAACCTAATGGGAGGTCTGACATTCTCCCTCCTACTCCTATCCCTAGTAAGCATGTAATCAGTCAAATCAGTTACATTTTCATGCTGTTCAGCAGTAACATCAGGGGCTTCATGCAATTCAGGTGTTAGGATAGGTGAACTTGAAACATCATGCTGAACAGGAGACTCAATTGGAGACTCCACCTCACTCTGAGTACCTATAGGGTCCTCAGAATTAGGCACAACAGTTACAGCAGGCTTAGAGGAATTATCATTATTGATTTTAACACCAGAGTCAGGTGCAGAATCAGATAAACAGGGAAAATCAGATTCATTGAAGATCACATCCCTACTATTTATTATCTTAATACCTGGCTGACCCTTCAGCCACAACCTGTACCCCTTAACCCCTTCAGAGTACCCTAAAAAAACACATTTATGGGATCTAGACACCAATTTATTATCTCTTTTTAAAGAGGATGCAGCACATCCAAAAATTTTCAAGTTTGAGTAATTAGTGGGTTTACCACACCACAATTCCTCAGGAGTCAAACCTTCAAGTGCAACAGATGGACATCTATTAATAATGTAACATGCAGTCATAGCAGCTTCACCCCAGAAATGTTTAGGCATGTTAGCAGATAACATCATGCATCTAACCCTTTCTAACAGTGTCTTATTCATCCTCTCGGCCACTCCATTTTGTTGAGGTGAATAGGGCACAGTTTTATGTCTCTTAATGCCATGCAATTTACAAAAATCATCAAAATCCTTATTGCAAAATTCTAAACATTATCTGTCCTCAAACACTTAAGTTTCTTATCATTTTGATTTTCAACAAAAAGTTTTCCATTCTTTGAACTTAGTAAAAGTATCAGACTTAGATTTTAACAAATAAATCCATACTTTTTCTAGAATAATCATCAATGAGAGAGAGAAAATAAGTGTTACCACCAAAAATAGGAGTACTAAAAGGACCCCATAAGTCAGCATGCACATATTCAAGGGCAGATTTAGAAGTATGCAAACCACCAGAGAACTTCACTCTATGTTGTTTACCATATATGCAATGTTCACAGAAAGGAAGTTTAGTTATGTTATCTTTTCCAAAATAACCCTTCTTATGCAAGATTTGTAAACCTTTTAAACTCACATGGGCTAATCTTTTATGCCACAAGACAGTTGCGTCTGAACCAGTAATATCAGCAGCAGCCACATAAGGATGCACTGGTTCAGTTTTAGAGACATACAATTTTTGATGTTTAACACCTTTAAACATAAAAGACCCATTTTTGAAAACATTCATGACTCCTTTTCCAAAATTCCCTTCAAAACCCTCATCTTCCAAAGTAGTAACAGAAATTAGATTTTTCTTAAATCAGGGACATGTCTAACATCTTTGAAAGAGAGCACACAACCAGAATCAAATTTCAACGTAACATCACCAATTCCAGCCACACTGGACACAATATTATTGGCCATAACAACAGAACCATCAGCAGTTTTATTATAGTGAGTAAACATGTGTCTGTGTGGTGTCATGTGACATGTACAACCAGAGTCAAGCAACCAATTATCAAAGTTATTATTGGAAATCTGACTCACATCAGGTTCAGAATTTACAACTTGATCAATCATGTACACATCAACAATATCATTACCTTGAGTAGCCACATTAGATTGATTTGGTTGTATCTTTAATTGAGCTAGAAGGGTGGTTAGATTTTTACAATCTTTTATATAGTGTCCTGGCTGACCACAGCCATAACATTTTCTGCCTTTCACTTTATCTTTTTCTTTCTTATTATTATTCTTTGATTTCCCCTTTTTCCTTCGCACACGCTGATGGTATCCCGAAAGAAAAAGGGATATATAAGAAATAAAAAATATAACAATATTGTTCAATGAGTCCCTTTTAAAAACTTTCTGGATGTTTTGTTAAAAACCTTCCCACCCATATGACATACATGGATACATGCTATGTGAATTTAAAGTAAACATGATTTGAGTTTAAAGTACACGTGGCGTGTATTCATACACGCAACATGAGCGGAAAGTTTTTTAGCAAAACTATTAAGAAGTTCTTGAAAGTTTTTGATTGCTTAATTCTTTTTAACTGTTGTGTTTACTTTTTTGAACTTCTAATATATTTCTTATAGATAAATTTTTACTATACAACTAAAATTAATTTAGGTACTATTTGATTGCAAGCGTGGAAAATGCATGGAAAGAAAATAAATTCTAAGCAATTGAATTCTCTATAATTAATTTTCTTGGGAAATATCAATTATACGTGTTTGATTAACTTAATTTTCCACATAGAAATAGTAATTATTTTCCATATTTTGGTGTTTGATAGCTATTATTTTCCATCGAAATAATCTTTTTTTTTCCAAATTCTGTTTTTTTGTTTTTGAAAAATTATTTGATAGCCATTAACTTTTTTCACATGAATTATCAAGTTTTCTATAGAAATTGTACTTTTTTCAATGCCTTAGCTTTAGAATGATTGATCTACCCAGACTTGTCATTCTGTTTTATTGGACTTCCTCTCAAGTGGTAATATATAATTGACTTCCCGAGTGTACTAAAATTTGAACCTTATTGATATTACGAGAGTTTTTCATTAGCTTACATGAAATATTATTGGTGCACATTAAATAAAGAAGATAAAATAAAGATATGGACTCGAACGACGATGCATAGTTAGAAATTATAAAATGCCCATACGGTCTTATATTTGTTAACATTAGCAAGAAATGGTATGTAACATAAATCCCCCCCAAAAAAATAATAATAAAAAGAGAAATTTGAGAATACCACCAAAAAAATTTGCAACTTAATAGATAGCTAACAGACTGGATGCAAGCTACTAATTAAATCAAATGGCAAAGACATCCTAATTGGAATGAAATTGATTGCAAACAAATGTAGGGCTTCCCGAGGATACGCCTCTCCCCTCCCCGCGCGCAAACCAAAATTTTTTTTTACGTTTCTAATGCAATTTATTTTTGTTTTTTAAATTAAAAAAACCCAATATTAGTAAATATATGGAATTCCAATTTCTTGGAAAACAAAAAACCTACCCCCCATAGAAAATGTTTTCGTTGTTTTCAAGGAAAATATGGTCACGTGACCAAAAGTAGGAAAACGTTTTCCAGGGAAAAAAACCAATCAAACACTGTTAAAGTGGGAATTTAGGTAGAAAATTGACATTTTTCAAGGAAAATTCTTGCAATCAAACACACCTTAGATTCAATTTTTTTCCTTTTATTATTGATTTGATTTAACTTCCCGTCCACTGCCCATCCTCACAAATCCATCCATGCATTGTATTTGCACATTCTAATTTTTTCAATGACAAGCTTGAAACATCAAAGCACATGAATATATAAGGGTTAATTCCACATATCTTCCCCAAACTTTAGAGTTAGTATCGACTAGATCTTCAATCTTTTTTTTTTTTCAACTCGATAGGTCCTCAATATTTTATTAATCTGCACACATAGTCCTTTTGACGGTTTCCGTCAATTTCACCGTTAACTCCTCGACCAAATTACGATTATATCTTCTATCATTTTAAGTTAAGAAACAAAAATAATAATATAAATGTTTTAATTAAAAAAAAGAAAAAAAGGGGCTGGGTCACTACAAGAAAAGACGCTATCAATAACAGAAATTTCTGTTACTAACAGAGTCAATCTCGTTGCTAACCGAAAAAAACTGTTACAAAATCTCTTACTAATTCGATGGTGGCTAATTTAGAAACGAAGTATAAATTCCGTTTCTAATTAGTAACATAACTTTCTGTTATTAATTAGTAAAGTAAAAATTTTCTAATACTAATTAGTAACAAGTTAGGCCGTTACTAAATTACCAACGGACAAAAGAGTTACTAATTAGTAGCAAACTTTTGTTGCTAATTCCATTACTAATGGTAGACTAGAATTTTAAAAAATATATACATATATTTTAACCCGACCCAACCCGTGATGGCACAACCCGACCTGTCAGTTAATTTCCCCTAATGCTCATGTAGGGATTCGAATTTGGGTCTTGGCAGTTGGGGAGTAAAGTCCCAACCGTCAGGCAACCATATATTTTTGTTAACATGTTGCCTCATAATTTATATAAAACATGTCCTAGTAAAAATATCAAATTTTCCTTTTCGAACATTGAGCATTTTTTATTAATTAAACTTTTGTTATATACTATTTCATATATGTCATTTATACTCTAAATTTATTAATCTGTTCAATTAATATAAATATTTTTTTACAAACTGAAACGAGAGCGCCCTTAAAAAACTTCCTGATTTCAAATTCATGTGGTGTCCATCTATATATGCTACTTTGGGAGGAAAAAATTTTAACAAAAGTTTCAGAAATTTTTTGAAAATTTTAAGTGAAACAATTATGAAATTTTTCGTTCTTTGAGAAACTAGCAACAGAAAGGTCTGTTACGAATAGCAAAGGTCAATGATCGTTACAAATAGCAACCAATTAGAAACGGTTTATTACCAACCGACTTAGTTCCATTGCTGATTTTATTGGTAACTTTAAATATTCATGTAAAAAAATATAAAAAAGAATATTCATTACTAATAGCGATAAATGGTTTTCGTTACTATTCAGTAACATATTGGTAATGAAAAAGTAGCAACATAAATATTTCATTTACTAATTCCGTGGCAATGCGCGCATGATTTATTTAAAAATTATAAAATGATTTTCGTTACTAATACGTTACTATTCTGTCTCTAATAGTAACAAGTAGGCCTGAGCATCGGGTTGGTGGGGCCGGGTTAGGGCCGAACCTAAAACCAACCCGACTACAGATCGATTTTTGTTTCTACAAACAGAACAGGCCCGACGGGCCAATGAACACGACCCTAACCAACCTGATATGGGTCGGTTTGGGTCGGGTTTCGGGCTAGAACCCTATTTTTTTAAAGCTTTAATTTGGCCCAATTTTTCCTTTTTTTAAGGCCCAATTTTAGCCCCAAATTCATTACTTAAAACTTAAAAGAGTAATTGGGCTAGGGTTTCAGTTTCATACATCTAGAGACAATACAAAGAGAGAGAGAGAGAAAGAGGTTAGGCGGCAGCGGTGCCAGAGGTAGACGCGCGGGCGGCGCATGCGCATAGTGGCAGAGGCCGCGTTGTTCAGCATTAGCAGCAACTCCACCGTGTAGGCCGAAGCGTAGCAATGGTGGCGGCGGCTGAGGTTGCGTAGGCGGAGGGAAGGGAATTAGATGGAGACTGGGGAGACAATAAAGCCACAATTCGTTTTTCTTTTTCGGATTCATTTCATCTTTTTTGAATTCTTTTCATCTTCTTATATTGTGAAATAAGGCTTCTTGTATTGTGAATTGCATTAGGTTGGAGAAAGTGGTATTTTGAATTGTATTGTGAAATAAGGCTTCTCGGTTTTTTCTTGTTTTTCTTCTTTGCCAACATTTTTCTCCCTTCTGCTTCCATACATAAGTTGATTTTCTCAGATTTGTTGGGCCTTCATAAGTGCAGGACTCTTGTTTTGCTTTTGAAACAAAGGAAAAAAAAATTTTAAAACCGATCGGTTCAAACCAATTAAACCGAACCTGGTATGTCCAGCTCGGTTTGAACCGAGTTTGGCTGGACCGAACCGGACTGGTTCGGTGCGGCCTTCTACAACCCGCTACCCAACCCACAGAGGCCAAAAACTGAGCCGAACCGGCCCAAACCGGTTCGGTTCTGTTTGGTTTAGTTTACCAGTTTCGATGCCCACCCCTAGTAACAAGTTAGTTCTATTGCAATATTTGCAACGAAGTAGTAACGGAAATTTACTAACAACAAAGTTCTGTTTCTAATTCCGTGGCTAACCCCGGACTTTTATTTAAAAAATAAAAAATATATTTTCTATTATTAAAATGTTACTAATTCGTTGGTAATTGCAACAATAATGGTCTGTTGCTAAAAATATGTTGCTAATGACACATTTTCTAGTAGTGGGTATGCGGTCATTTCCGGCAGTCAATGGGGTTTGTTTCCATTTCTTTGCCAGAATCCCCTACCTGTTTTTTCTTTTTCATTTTTTTCATTTTTATATTATTTTTTTATATTTTTAAAAATTTTTGTTTTTTAATTTAAAACAATAAGTGATATAATTAGGGTTGGGCATCAGATCAAACCGACTCTACCGACTTGATTCGAGTAGAATCGGGCCAGCTTAGGTGGCCCAACGGATCAGGCTCGGGTGGGAGAATGCGGAACAAGACTCGGGTGGAGTCGGGTTCTGGGTTCAATGGCTAGAACCCGCTGAATCCGTCGAACCCGACCTAAAAGCTCGAGTCGGGTTTGACCCGATTTATTTTATTTTTTTAATTTTTAAAAAAATAAAATTGTGTTTGCCTATTTGAATTTTCCATTTGACAATTTAAGTAAAAAGGCTAATACTAAGCTAATATATACATTTTGTCAATTTTTCATCAATGCAAGCATAACCCTAGATCTCCAAATTCAAATCCTCCAATCCACGACTGATCTATTGATACATAACCTTAGATCCACAAATTCAAATCCTCCATCCACTGTTGGTTTTCTACTGCAACCGTTGTGTCCGTTTTGCTCCCACTGCCGCTGCCTCCCATTCGCGTATCCGCCGTCGCTGTCAACTCGATCCACCACTGCCACTGCCATCCACCGCTACCGCGATCAACTCGATCCTCCGCCGCTGCCCGTGCAGCCGCCGATGCCCCTTCCGACGTTAATTTCTTTTTGTGCCTTTGGATTTAATTCTCAAACTCTCCCACAAAAGTTTAGGATAGAAGAAATCAAATGTGACTAGGGTTTTTTTTTGTTCTCTCATCTGAATATCAATATAGGCAATGAATTTAGGCCGGATTTTAAATTTTTTTTCATATTGGGCATGTTGCTTAAAAGGCCAATAATGGGCCGACCCAAAGACCGCCAACCGAATCAACCAGAGTCAACCCGAGTTGACTCAGGTTGAGTCTGGCTTAGGAACCGGGTCGGATCAGCTCGGTTCCTAAACTTTGGACCCGATTTCTTGTCGGGTTAGGTTCGGGTCGAGAGCAAACCCGACCGCCCGACCGGATGCCCAGCCTTAGATATAATGGTAATTTATTCGAAGGATTAACAGTAAAATTGATGAAAACTGTAAAAACTAACTATATGTGTGAATTAATGAAATCTTAGGGATCCAGTGGGTTGAACATAAAGGTTGGGGACCCAACTGATATTAACTCTAAAAGTTAGGGATGATATGTGAAATCAACCCAATATATAATGACTTTTGTTAGTCAATTTCTGAAAATGTAACAAGGGCAGGAGAGGCTCAGTGACGAAAAAATGTAATTGTTGAGACAACAATGATTCACTGAATGGTAGAAATTTAAAAAGTGTTTGAAATTAATTAATATTAATATAGTTATAATAATAATAATTAAAATAGTTGTCAATTATCGACAGGTAGATAATTGTTACTTCTAATACTCCCTATATCTCACAAAAATAGTTTATTATACTATTTTCATATGTCGCACCAAGATAAATCACTTGCTATTTAATTTTTTTTACATGCTTGTCCCTAGTTAATTAGCCACTTAAACTACCTAGGTACTAAAATATTGAGAAAGACGAGTTAAGCAATTTACTTCATTCAATATTGGCATTTGTAACCGACTATTCACATTCCACCTTGACATTAATCACTCACACTTTATTCAAGAAATTAATTCCATATCATTACTAAAATAGATAGGTAGATAATTGTTACTTCATTCAATGTTGAGAAAGACGAGTTAAGCAATTTACTTCATTCAATGTTGGCATTTGTAACCGACTATTCACATTCCACCTTGACATTAATCACTCACACTTTATTTAAGAAATTAATTCCATATTATTAATATAGTTATAATAACAATAATTAAAATAGTTGTCAATTATCGATAGGTAGATAATTGTTACTTCTAATACTCCCTATATCTCACAAAAATAGTCTATTATACTATTTTCATATGTTGCACCAAGATAAATCACTTGCTATTTAATTTTTTTTTACATGCTTGTCCCTAGTTAATTAGCCACTTAAACTACCTAGGTACTAAAATATTGAGAAAGACGAGTTAAGCAATTTACTTCATTCAATGTTGGCATTTGTAACCGACTATTCACATTTCACCTTGATATTAATCACTCACACTTTATTCAAAAAATTAATTCCATATCATTACTAAAATAGAAAATACCAATAAAATTAAATATTCTGACTACATTATTTATAATTTCTTAATTTGTGTGAAAATACTCACCATTCTTCTATTCTGGTGGGATGGATAGAGTATTAGTTTAGATGCGTACTTTAAAAAAAGATTAGATTAGATACGCTCTCAAGCGAGCTTTATTCCCTGCTTTATTATTTAACTTTTAAAATTACTGATTTCCGCACCGACGATCGACACTGGAGACTGATGGGGCTCAACATTCGAACAATTTTCGCTTTTCCTTTTTCTTTTCTTTACCCTTTTTCTGCTGAAAGAGAGAGCTGAATTCGTAAAGTAATCATCTTGTAATTTTGAAAACTGGCAATCCTTCATAACGCGGAAACGCGTGAAATGCGCCAAATTATGAAAGTTGGCAACGACCAATGGTTAATTGCCCTGTCCCCTGCGCCGCGCCCTTTTTTCTGAAATCCTTTTATATATACGTACAAATAAACCCACTTGCTGGGGGCATCTAAAACTCACTGAAATTTTGCAGAAAGATTCACTTCATATTTTTTCATTTGTCTTGTACCTAGATTCACTTAAATCTGGTACTGGTAGGTTCCGATTTTCCTACATTATTCTGTTTCTTTTGGTCCATTAATCTGCTGCTTTTTGGTTAGTTTGTGTTTTTCACTAATTGGGATTAGAATTTAATTCCTGACTGTTACTTTGTGTTAATGGTTTCAAGAAACAGCCCCCCTTTTTTTTTTTAATTTGGCTGTTAACTACCATATTCTGCGCATTGCAGATAAGCTTATTGCTAAAGATTCAAGCTTTTATATTCTGGGCTTCAAAGTAATGATGTGTTGAGTGTTTTCTGCTATAAGTTGGTCTAATGGAAGTTGAAATGTCTGATATATGAAGTGGGATTTTTGCAGATATACATAGGATTGGGTGTTCACTGGAAACTACAAGGGAGAAGATGGTGTTTCTCCCATTAATTTTTGCGGTTTTGGTTTTTTGGAGTGATTCAGTAGTGAAAGCAGAGGATGCTTATAAATATTATACATGGACTGTCACTTCTGGATCAGCTTCTCCACTAGGAGTTCCTCAACAGGTCAGTGACACCTGCCATTTTGTAGTGGTTTAGTTGTTGGATACTGGTTGACTTGTAGAACTAGCTCATTTACAAGTTTAAGCTGTCAGCTAGCACTTCTCATTCGGTGCAATCTCATATCTATTTTTTTTAATTTACTTTCTTCATAGAAAGAATAAAGAAAAGTTAAACATGTGATTAGTTCTTGTAAGATAATGGAGGGTATTTGATCCAAGAATGTTCACCTCATGCTATGTTGTAGTACCTTCTTCTAATTAGCTAAGCTGCGAGGGAGAGGGAGCGAGCTAAAATGTATGATTAAAATTGAGTTTTGAAAAAATAGATTTTCTAGAAAAGCTTTGAAGAACAAGGTGCAAATTTCTTTTTTTTTTTTCGTTTCTCTTTTTTAGTCAAAAGGGACTTGATGCCAAGATGCAATTTCTCATACCCTGTAGAACCATCTATCTAAATGCTAATCAGGGAAGGAGAATGCAGATCTCCTGCCCAACGTCCGGATTGCTGACCTCTCACATGAGGGTGGGCCCATATTTCTTCTCAGTCGGGTATACCGAACATTGGGCAGAGATCATATGTATGGAGGAGGCCATGCTTATTCAGTTCTCGTTTTGTCTATTATGTGATTGTCCTTCAGTGAGACATTCCAGTTTCTTGAGATTTGATGTTTATATTTGAAGGTGATCCTCATAAATGGTCAATTTCCGGGGCCCAGACTTGATGTTGTGACTAATGATAACATAATCCTCAATCTCATCAATAAGCTGGATGAGCCTTTCCTGTTGACATGGTGAGTCCCAGTCTGTTAATACACTCTATCTTTCGTTATAACTGCTCTAGTCAATTGTCTACAGCCTCAATATTCAGCCTTAATCTAATCATTTGGAATGCTGTCTTCATCGGAACTGGTATTAAGAATTCTATTATAAGATGTATATTAACATGTTATTTGCATTGTACCATTAGGAATGGGATCAAACAGAGGAAGAATTCTTGGCAAGATGGCGTTTTGGGAACTAACTGCCCAATTCCTCCAAATTCAAACTACACGTACAAGTTCCAAACAAAGGATCAAATTGGAAGCTACACGTACTTTCCATCAACTCTTCTGCACAAAGCAGCTGGAGGATTTGGACCGCTAAATGTCTATGCAAGATCAGTCATTCCAGTTCCATATGCCAAACCTGCTGGAGATTTTAGTTTACTCATTGGTGATTGGTACAAGACGAATCACAAGGTTAGTATGATATAATGGTGTTGGATATTTATAGGTGCCGAGATAGAGTTATTGCTACCTTCAAATGTTTATCTCTTTATTCCTTTGAACCATTAAGCTTGGGTATTATATGTGTGTGTGTGTCTATATATATATAATATTCAATAAGAAGTCAAATAATTGTTTACTTGTTGATCAATTTGATTAGACAAAATTCAGGTATGCTGAAAAATGTTTGATTCCAGTACATTAGCCCTCTAGTTCTAGGTTTGTTTAGGAAAAACAATTGTACCTGAAAACATATCGAAATATAGATTAGCTTCTAACTATCTGATTCTGTTAAAAACAAATGGGATTATGCTTTCAGTTCAGACATTCTTATCACTGGCTCACGCTTCTTCTCGTACATTGATAGAAAGTTTGGCTTCTTCCGGAGAAGCCGAAAGGCAGTGATCTATCTCCAATATGCAATGTGAAATGAAATTTTGTTCAAGAAGTTTGTACACATTTTCATGTTTAATTATATTTGTCCTACACTAAAAATAACAACAGTAATACATTGCAGGACTTGCAGCAAACACTCGATTCTGGGAGGTCTCTGCCCTTCTCCGATGGAATCCTTATTAACGGGCAAACTCAGTCATCCTTCAGTAGTGAACAAGGTAATCTTTATATAATTTTGGCACTCAAGTAATGACCACTTCAATTATGTTCTTAGCATGCTGTAAAGCTTTCTTAAATCTCTTTCTCGAGTTTGATTTATATTTCTAATTCTATCTTGCTAATTTTCCAGGTAAAACCTACATGTTCAGGATTTCAAATGTTGGGTTGTCCACTTCCTTTAACTTCAGAATTCAGGGGCATAAAATAAAGCTAGTTGAGGTTGAAGGATCGAATGTAGTTCAGAACATATATGATTCTCTTGATGTGCACGTTGGTCAATCTGTATCTGTTCTAGTCACCTTGGATCAGACTCCAAAAGATTATTACATTGTTGCATCTACAAGGTTCACAAAGACAGTTCTTACTACCACAGCCGTTCTGCACTATACAAACTCTCAGACTCCCGTTTCTGGACCAGTACCGGCTGGTCCAACTGACGATATACTCTGGTCCATGGACCAAGCCAGAAGCTACAGGTACATTCTTCGATCTATTTTATCTAGATATGTTGCATGAACCCCTTTTTTTTTTTGTGGTGATGAGACTTATTTTTCTAGTCTTTCAGGAGGCCTAACTTTTCGGTATTATATACATGTTGCAGGTGGAACCTGACATCAAATGCTGCCAGGCCAAACCCTCAGGGTTCGTTCCACTATGGAAGTATTAAACCATCACGGACAATTGTTGTAGCCAACTCAGCTTCTATTATCAATGGGAAACAAAGATACGCTGTGAATGGTGTTTCTTACATCAATCCTGACACTCCTCTAAAGCTTGCTGATTATTTCAACATCTCAGGCATTTTTAGCTTGGATTCTATCCAAACTGTTCCATCTGCTGGTTCGCCTCACCTAGCTACATCTGTGATGCCGTCTTCTCACCACGAGTTCCTTGAAGTTGTTTTTGAAAATAATGAAAATACCATTCAGTCTTGGCATCTTGATGGCTATGATTTCTGGGTTGTAGGGTAACATACCTTATAACACGTATGCTTATAAATAATTAAAACCAGACAAGTAAATTTATAAATCATTCTTTCTGCTTGCAAACTCAGGTTTGGATCCGGACAATGGACCCAAGACAGCCGAAACGGATACAATCTGGTTGATGCTCTGACCAGACACACGACACAGGTAACTTGAAATTTGACTTTCAGTTATATATTTTCGTCATTACTACTCTGCTTACAGCTTACAATCAACTCTCCTCTATCAAGTTATTCTACAGAGATCAAGTCCCTTCTATGAATATGAGCAACTTCACTTGCGCATATACTCTGATTTCTTATTATTCCCGGTCTTTCAGCATCCTGGTCTCTCCTAAGTCCATCTCATGGACAGTTTTAAGACGGGAATAATATTTTTTTAGTTCATGTTACACGACACAAAATCATATGACTCATGCGATTTCCATGCAGGTTTATCCGAATTCTTGGACAGCAATCTTGGTTTCATTGGACAACCAAGGAATGTGGAACATGAGATCTGCAATGTGGGAAAGGCAGTACCTCGGGCAGCAATTTTATCTGCGGGTGTACAATCCGGTTCCCAATTTTGCCAATGAATATGACATTCCTACGAATGCTTTACTTTGTGGGAAAGCCATCGGCAAACGTCCTTAGCTTTATACATCTCGAACACTATAGATCAGTTTTAGTTGTTGGGATTGAACTCCATATCCTTCTTAGAATTACTGTCTTTTTAGGCTGACTTTTATTTATGATGATCTACCGGAGCGGTGATTGTTATTTGTCTCAATCAAGATTTAGCCAGGTAGCATTCCTCTTTTCTTATGAGATGGAAAATTCCCCCCCCTCTCTCTAAGTGTTGAGTTAAGAATTAGAGGTGCTGTAAAAGTTATCGTCTAGCCATGGGTTAGACGTATGGTTTTTGTCGAGGCTGATTAAATAAGACTATGGTTTGGTAAGATGAATAGTTTAACTTGATAACACAAAAAATGAAATAACTATTGGATGTGAAACACTCAATTATTAAGAGAAATTATTGCTATCAACCACGAGAGTTGCCTGAAGAATTATATGAAGCCAAAAGGTTGAGGACACCGGACACCAGAACATGAAAATTGTGTAATTTATACACAGGTATATCAAACAGCATATATACCCAATGTGGCCTGGGTGTACTGAAGAGTTTGTTTTGACACAATGTAACAATAACATCAATGCCCAGTGAAATTAGACGTGGTTTAAAATGTTAAGTTAGAGAGGCCATTGAAGAAGAATTTTAGGACTTGATACTTTAAATATATAAGAGAGGATTCTTTAAATTTTTGAAAAGTGTTATTAATGAAAAGTGATTTATTGTTAGGGAAATTATGCCAAATACTTGCAAAGACTAGTTTTTTCTAAAAATACTTGGTGCTATTTAGAATATAAAAATACTTGGTATTTTTTATTTGTTTTAACTAAGTGGCTAATGCGGGCGACTATCGCGAGCATGCAAACCAACTAAAGATCCATCCAATTCTGCTTTCCTTATCAAACCCGATAGAGCTTCTGCAACTATGAGGGCAACCCTAACGTAACCCCTAGATGGCTGATTTTTGCAAAAGATCAACCATTCACTACAATAGTGAAACATACCATCCATCACAATAGTGAGAAAGGCCTTTTCCACTCTATCATAAGCCTTACTCATGTTAAATTTCATAACCATGAACCCTTTTCCCATTGTTTCTCCCTTTTGACAAGTGTAAGCATTCAAAGACAATTATGGCATTATCAACAACTAGTACTGCACTCGTGTGATGCACGAGAAGACATATTATAATAGAAATAAGTAAAAATACAATAAGACCTAGAAATTCTTGAATATTTAAAAATGAAAAAGAATCCAAGATATATTCGGGAGTACTTTGAGAAGGAATCCACTCTAATACATTGAGCAAATTGATGTAGACTTGTTTCAAACAATTAAGAGGATGGAAATAGTGAGCAATCGAAATCAATCCATTTCAACTTGTCAAAGATATTAATGATTTATCCGGCAATGTAGCAACGATTGAATAAAAAAGCCCTTGGATGAAGTAAAAAACTTATATAGTAATAGCAGAATAAAAACTTATATGGTAATAATAGGATAAAAACTTATATAGAAATGTTGAGATTATTATGATATTATACTATTTGATGGATCCACCAAATTTAGGACATGAATTAAAATGATTGTTAATTTACCAGTTGAAAAAATTAATGTTCGTTAAAAACGTATTAGTTAGATCACATATTATCTATATCTGTATCTATATATCCTTAAAACAAGAGTAGCTATAACTATAGGTACCGCTATTTTTCCGCTTTTTTCTTGCGGTTTCTATATGTACAGCTACTATTGCGGTATACATTCTTTTAATAATTCTTTTAATTAAATTTCTTTTATTTCTTTCTTAATTTGTTTCCATTTTATTTCGTTGTTTCCATGTTTTCCCCTCTTACCATGTTTGACAGGAGATTGATTCAAATCCTTTTTTAATTGCCGCGTGTTTTATTTTATTTTATCTTTTTTTTTCTATTTTTATCTTTCTTCTTTTCCTCAACCAACCCCGCACGCATTAGGTACTCAAATCCCCTTTCCTAATTCACTCTAACTCCTTCCATCTTATCTTCAATTAGATTTGGAAAATTTCAAATCTCCATGAATTTTGTCTCATTTGTGCATAATCTTACCACCTAATATTTTTCAATTTGCCTACTTTTTTAAAATCAATCTAATTTTGGAATCCTATGTTCATAACTCATACGATGCTCTAACTCCAATATGTCAAATATGCTGAACACGATTATGTTTGATATGCAAACAGTCTGTTAAGCTTTGATGAAACGAGGCCCGAAGTTGATCGAGGAAAACATCTTCAAAAAAAGCTCAAAGTCTTGCCTCTTTGGGGATTCAGAAAGTGTATCCAATCATAAACATGAAAATATTACTCAGCTTATAGTTGCGCCTAATGGAACCAAGACTGATAATGATCTACAATGACATCATTGGATGTCATTGTGTGTGGGGTTATCTCTGGCGACGGTGGATACCCGAGAAAAAAATAATTGTGGTATTGTAATGGCGTAGAGTTTTTTCTTCACTTCGTTGCATTTTGGAACCTTTTTTTTTTTTTTTTTGGTTAATGATAATCTTTAAAATACTTTTTTTTAAATCATAAGTGGAAGGTAAGTTGAATCATTATCTACCATATTAAAATTGCGGGTTGAAAATAATTTTTTCTTCTCATATTATATATATAAATAATTGAAAAGTTAGGAAATGATGAATCCACAGTTGGCTTTACTTATGGATGTTCTTGGATTTTTTTGATTAGTGAGTAATAAATAGTTATGGTCAAATTGGACTTTTGATTCAAGGTGATGGGATAAGAAGCTTAAATATAGACTCACGGAGTTTTTACAACTATTTGAATTGGACACTATTTGGTGTTGAAATAAAATATACAAATCAAGATGCTCTCTTAATTTTTCGCTGCAGAAAGTTTTTGCGAGTTTGCTCGTTTTTTATTCCTTTAATCATTATTATAATACATGTGTTGAAAGTTTTTAGGCTATATTTTTGGCTCTCCTAAAAAGAGTTAGTTTTATTTTCCTTTTCGTCTATTTGAATTGGGCACCATTTAGTGTTGAAATGAAAGAT
Source organism: Nyctanthes arbor-tristis (assembly GCA_963692815.1). Lineage (NCBI taxonomy): Eukaryota > Viridiplantae > Streptophyta > Magnoliopsida > Lamiales > Oleaceae > Nyctanthes > Nyctanthes arbor-tristis. The sequence continues at coordinate 86,480 of CAVNYN010221015.1, forward strand.
GCTCTCTTAATTTTTCGCTGTAGAATTTTTTTCGCGAGTTTGCTTGATTTTTATTCCGTTAATCATTATTGTAATACATGTGTTGAAAGTTTTTGTGTTGTATTGTTAGCTCTCCTAAAAGTAGTTAGTTTTATTTTCTTTTTTGTCTATTTTATTGGGATAGACGAAAAGTATGGGAGGTAGATTAGTGAAATTTGTTGGTTTTTTCAATAAATTTATTTATTTTCCGTACATCGCACGGGTGTTAAGCTAGTTAGTACTAATACGAATTAATTATTCATGCACGCTACTTTTTACTTTCAATAGCCATTAGATTATAAAATTAGAAATGATAATTATAATATAATTAATTAATTAATGAACAAAAGTGGTAATAAAATAACTACCTTCCAATTGAAACAATCTTGGACGATTAAAAGGACGTGACAATATAAATTTTCTATTGGATAATTTATGGTCAAAAAAATTATTATTCAATAATTTTCAAAACCTGGGGGGAAAAAACCAAAAAACAAAAACGAAGCTTCATTAAACGAATCATGATACCAAACTCTAGGGCTAAAAGCTATAGGATTCTTTTTAAGTTGATAAATAAACCATCCATGTCCTCATTAAAAATGAACTACCTATAAAGAGTTGCAGAAACCTTAAAATAAAAGGGGGATACATTGCTGTCAAAAACCAAAAAAAAAAAAAAAAAAAAGAAAAAAGAAAAAGAAAAAGAAAAAAGGGATACATTGTTGTCTGCAAATTAAGGAGAAACCCTTTAATCCATTTATATACAATCTGATTAGATGTAATATAAAATGGCTCTAACGTGAATTCCCTTATTGTGGCTTTCAATCTACAAAAATTCAAAAGAGCACACTATTTGACGTTGTTGGAGAAATAGATAACTTATACAATATTCAACCAAGATATTGAAAATTAACTACACATTGAAAAGGAACTCCAGTCCAGCATTTCTCTCACAAGGAATAATAAGAAAACGTACATCAACGTCTCTTCAATGTTCTTGCCTCTCCTCTCATGCTGCTAAAAAAATGGTAGTATCATAGTTGATTATACAGTCAAGTTAATAAATAAGGAAATAATTCTATCATGTAGAGTAATGAACATGACTATTCAATATTCATAAGAATATAGTCCTTTGCTTTGTCCAGTGAAAAACTAATTTATATGTTGCAGAAAAGCTCAACCTAAAAGCTTCCACCGGTTGATTCCTTTAAATAACGGATAATAAGTTTCATCGGCAGAGCTTAATTTCAAAGTTAAATTCTAGTATGCATTAGAGTAAATTGCATCTCCAACAATTGCAATTGAAGTATCAACACTGGATTGTAGTGAAACCACAGAATAAATAGTCTGAAAAAGTTCAGGAGTTGCTAAGCATACCATTTCATGGTTCTTGCTTGACTACTCAACTTCTGCAAATTACAGAACAGTTCAAATAGGCCAAAAAGCAATATCAAGAGCAGAACCCAATCAAAAAGCTTTTTTAGAAGTTCTATTTCCTCTTCCTTAGAAAAAAATGTTCTATTTACTCATTCCCAAATATAATTGCATTTGTTTTCAATATATGGTATCATATTAAGAAGCATCAATGAAAAATCATAAGGTGCGTCTGATTCATTTATTGAAGTAACTTATTTACACTAAAATCAGCTGTATAACTTGTTTACACTACAATCATCAATTAAATTTAATCAATCTTATACTTTTAGAAAAGAAAAAAATTATCAATCTTATATAATCCAGGTCACTTAACAGCTTAACTGTTGAAATATCAAAGTTGTTGTATGAACTACCTTATCCAATCTTTCCTGCTAGCAATTTCATTAGCAAGTGGAGCACCTGTGTAGCCAACTCCTGCCAACCGTTCCTTGGGAACGCTATTTAACTTCAGGTCTTGTTCGGGTAAGAGCTATGAGTGAAGGCGCTGAATATTCTCTGTAGCCACCAGGTCGTAAAAGTCAGCAAGGGTCAAAGGTCAACAAAGGTCAATGGGTATAGGGTCTTGGAAATAGGCCTTAAGCGCCACACCCAACCCAATAACCTGGCGACCTAATGACCAGAAGGCCCGGAGACCTGATTCAGCGACCTGGGGGTGGACATCTACTCCAGCACTCCTGTGGTCCAGGGCGTCTGGGCGCCAAGATAGTGAGCTAGTAATGCCCCAATGTAGCGCCGCGACCTAACGAGCTAGCCAACTAGATAGCAGCATGGGAACCCACGTGGGAAATCTTATCACTTACGGCTGATAGGACGCCAGCATTAAATGCGAAACGGTAGTTACCTGCCCCATACATGGCTTAAATAGCCATTAGTCAAAAAGTGGAGGATTAACCCTTGCTGATTGGACACTTGCGTCATCTTGGTGGGTCCGGCATTAAATACATGCAATCATTATCCTCATGCAAACAAGCAAATATACACTATAAATAGAGGCAAACAGAAATGAGAAAGGGTTCGACACCCGAACCTCACTCTTCTTGTCTTTCACACATTTATAGTCTTCCATTTCTTACAAATAGTACAAACATTCCTTGCCTTTTCTGCATTTGCTGCTTATACCGATTCGAATACAAATTTTCCGCGAATATAAATCTTGTTTGTTGAGTCGAAAGCTAAATTTGACATCAATAAATTGGCGCCGTCTGTGGGAAACCTACAAAAAGTTGTATAAAGTAAACATATAATGAAATCTAATTCCCGGTAAAAGGAAATGAGTGGAAGACACTCCGAGAGTCAAAAGACAAGAACTAGTGACGTCGGACTGCCTCCCGGGTTCGGAAAAAACTGAGCCACTGCCAGTGCCGACCCCTTATGACCGGTAGCTGCAACTGAGACAGAAACTCTCCGGCGACAGGTAGAGGCCCTCGCCGAAGAAGTTCGGTGGTTGCAACAACATAACCCGCCAACTTCCCAACAGCACACGATAGGATCCTCCTCTCGTGGCAACTCTTCTTAGTTTGCCGAAGACGTTGAAAGTTCTTCAGCGAAGGCTAACCCTCAAAGGAACATGTCAGAAGGAGACTAAGTTTCACTCTGACCCAAAACTCCGGTCAACTAGCTCCCAACGCGAGAGCCGCACCACTTCCTGCTAGAAATACAGCTAGAAGTAGCATGTTTACCAGGCTAGGGCCCCACCCTCAGCAAGGTCCCAGACGTCCAAGGTCGCCAGAACCTATGCGACCAAGTGAACGTAGACAGAGAAGGAGAAGTCCAACGCCTACGAACCATGACAGTCATACGTCCAGCTTGCCTCCAGAGACGCTACCAAGCCAACGATCAGCCCCTCAGCAGATCCACGAGTTGGACGAGCTGAGGAAACGGCTGGGTCACCTCGAACAGAAACAGTCAAAAGGGAAGCTCTTCCGATCTCCTGTGGGGAAGGCCATCCCCTTTTGACCTCTTCATCCGTGAAGCCGTCATGTCGTCCAAAATGAAGCTCCCTCAGATAGGGACTTACTACGGAGAATTAGATCCAATCGCTCACCTTCAGCGATACGTGTCTTGGATGGAGCTCCAGAACGCTACAGGAGCCATCATGTGCAAAGCTTTTGCACTCAGTTTGGAGGGTAACGCTCAGACTTGGTACGAAAACTTAGCCCCCCGGGTCCATGCACGGTTGGGAATAGCTCTCCTCCGAGTTCGCTTTCCAGTTTATGGGGTCCAAGGTTAGGGCCACCCCCAAAGAGATGTTGGGAACCATCAAGCAAGAGAAATTAGAACCGCTCAAAGGCTATTTGGACCCCTTCAATAAACAGGTCATGACCATGGAAAAGGTGGCAGACGAATCGCTTCTGATCACAGTCAAATTGGGCCTTTACAAAGACACTCACTTTTGGTGGACCATGCACGAAGACCCCCCGATCATTTATAAGGAGCTTCTG
>CAVNYN010221016.1:0-20243 GCA_963692815.1 Nyctanthes arbor-tristis
AAAAAAATCAGAGATTTATCATGAAAATAGTAAAAACAACTTTAGAATTTAACTCAAAAGATTTATATGTTATAAAGTCGAGAAATTACGTTTTTAATTTGCACTACGGGAAAAAAATTTCGGGGAACCCTGAGAAGGTGCAGTGAGAATCCTAGTTTTTAGCTCGGTCCTACAAAAATTTCTGAGTCCGCCCCTGCCCCCCCCCAAATAACTATTCTTTTCTCTCCTCCTTAATAATTCAAACCCCTTTTAATGGAGGGTAAAGATACCCTATTAAAGGGGGTGAACCAAATTACACTTTCTTTTTGGGTCTGCATAGGATGAAACCTCAATTATGGTGGGTAAAAACACTTGTTCTAATATTCTTGACTTAATTGCTATATACTTGACTCCGAGGCCATTAATTTATCTTCATTGAGAGTACTAATTCTGATAACTATCATAAATTGGGATGCACTGAAGATGCTCTATTAATACATAATTGATGTGACACTCAATTCTTTACCTCTACACTAAAATTTATGGATGATTATGAAGTCTTTCAAATGGTATATCTCTAGTCAAGAGTTCTCGTACGCATATAAGCACACCTATCTCAACCAAAAAGTGATAAAAAGATCCAATCAACATTAATAATGCAGCATCAAGGAACAACCAAAACAATTATCAAACAAGTCAACAAAGAATTTTTAACACTATTTGCTATTACCAGCATAGACCTTTTTCTTCCAATTTTCTCAAGTTGGTAAATAATCAAATTTAAAACTATTTCTACATTAGATGACACAACCATGTTTTCATTTTCTCTAAAAAAATAAATAAATTGTCAAATCTCTAATTAGTCAACCTACGTGCCAAACTTGAAAACCCTAAATATCAATGTATAAAAATAAATAAATATAAAAAAATGTTGAATATAAAATTCAAAATATAATTATATATACAAGTAAGGGTTAATTTCACAAAAGGTCCCCAACCTTTCAGTTTAGAATCGGATAGGTCCCCAACCTTTTTTTTGCTCTCCTAGGTCCCCAATCTTTCATAAATGTGCACAATAGGTTCCTCTTGTCTCTATTTCCTCAACTTTTCATAAAAAATGACGATTATACCTTTTAGCCTTTTAATTTTAAAACATAACATTTAAAAATAATAAAAAATTAAAGAAAAAAAAAACAAAACACCCACCCACCCACCCGCACCCACCCCACCCCTTCCTCTCCAAAGAGGGCCACCAGAAATGGCTGCTAGAGCCACGTTCGGCGGCCAAATTTCGGCAGCAAACTACTACCGTTTCCGGCAGCAGATATAGGGGGTGGATCCCTCCATTTTGCTGCCCATTTCCGGCTGCAAAATGGGGTGATCCATCCCCCATTATAGCTGCCGGAATGGCAGCAAATATGCTGCCATTTTCGGTAGTTTTTTTACTGCCGAAATGGCAGTATTTTTACTGCCGGAATTGGGCTACAAAATGGGGGAATCTACCCCCATTTTTGCTGCCTTGCTGCTATTCCGGTAGCTAAAATGGGGGAGGGATGAATCCCCCAATTTTACTTCCCATAACTGCTGTTGAAATGGCCACAAAATACTGCCATTTCCGGTAGTTTTTTACTGCCGGAAATGGCAACAAAAATGCTGGCATTCCGGCAGCTAAAATGGGAGGTGGATCCGCCCATTTTGCTGCCCATTTCAGGTAGCAAAATGTGGAGATCCACCCCCCATATCTGCTGCCGGAAACGGGAACAGTTTACTGTTATTTTTGACTGCTTTTTGGCAGCTGGAAATTGCTCTGGCAGCCATTTCTAGCGGCCCTCTTGGGAGGGAAATGGGTGGGGTGGGTGTTTTTTTCATTTTTTTATTATTTTAAATATTTTTAAATGTTTTGTTTTTAAAATTAAAAGGCGAAAGGTGTAATCGTCATTTTCCATGAAAAGTTGATGGAATAGTAAGAAGAGGGACCTATTGTGTGTATTTATGAAAGGTTGAAGACCAAGGAGAGTGAAAAAAAAGGTTAGGGACCTATCCGATTCTAAACTCAAAGGTTGGAGACCTTTTGTGAAATTAACCCTTCTAGGAATTGGTATAAGTGAAAGGGAGATTGGCTACATCGTAGAAGTAGCCGTCTTCTTCACCAGGATTTTGACCAGGATAAAAGTCTCTAATTTTGCATCTTTTTTCCGTTAACTTAAATAAATACTAGTCATTCTAATTTTTGGAAAATGTCTGTCCTTTGTTCTTAACCGAACAAAATATCAACGGAAACTACAAAAACAATAAATCACCTACAAAAATTGTTGTTCCAGTACCAAAATTACCACCTTCGTAGGGGAGTCAAGTTCTTTATCTTCATCCTCCTCATTACCAGCCACCATCTCAATTTCATACGCGCTATCATCGAACAACGGAGTTTTTAGGTCTCCACTTTCCTGATTTGGTCGCTTTCTTGCAGAAAATCGTAATTTTTGAACCCTAATCGAGGAGCGATATTTTTTTGGGAAGCAGCAAAGCCTGATTTGAATGTCAGGAGAGAAAATGTTGCTCTGGATTCAATTTTCAATTTGTATGATATTTTTGATGAAAAAACTGCAGAAAAAGCATATTAAATGTAGCAACATTCATAAATGGCTAAATTTTTAACTAAATCCAACTGTAGCAAGTTTTTTCATGTGAACCAACCAAAATACCCCTAATGTAAGGCACAAATAGACCAGACTACCCCTAACTTGTCTCTGAATGGCATTTAATCCTTGTTTCTCGTGTTTGTCTTTTCTCATCTTCTCCAGCCTTTTTGAATTCAAGGAAACGAGACCTTCTTGACTTCTCTCCCACATAAAGCAAAAAACCTCCTCCTTTTCAGTAGAACCCAACTTCGGCTCTCTCTTCTTTTTAACTATTTTCCTCAACCCTTCAACTCCATTCGAAGTTGTTAATACTCAAGCCAGACAACTGTGAATATAGGAGTTCGGCAGTATATGAATTGAAGGAGAGTGGCTTAATTTGGGCTGACAGAGAACTATATAGGAATATTTGCTGAACTAGAACGCAGGTAATTGTCTGATGCCATCTTTTGGTAGCCATATATGGTCTCTCACTCCTTACCAGTTTTATACTCAAGATCGGAAGAGCCACGTAAATGGTCACAATACCCTTATCTCTGGGCATATGTTTTGGTGGAGGGAAAGGAAAACCCTTTTTTTTGCTGAACACAATTTTTGTGTTACTAATTGCACCTTGATTTCAGATAAACTGTGTAATTTCATATGTTTTCATCTGTTTAAGTGATTGCCTGTTTAAGTGTTTTCATCTGTTTAAGTGTTTACCCTCATGTGACTAATTACACCTTGATTTGGTTGGGTTGTGTTTTTTGCTGTGCATTCAATTTTTGTTGTTGGGAATTTAAACTTTTTCGTGGAGTTAGTCTTTTGGCATGTCCTACGTACTATGGGTGATATAGTCTAGAGATGCATGTTATGGAATTGTGCATCTAGGATAAAAAACCATATACGCAATGATACATCTGAACTTTGTATTTTCGCACACAACTCCGTGGAGTTATGTAGACTTGCTTACCCAAATCCATCGGAATTCTACACTACTCCCACTACCTACTATGGGAGATAAAGTCTATAGACTGAACATCTAGAATCCAGGATCTAGGTTCTATAGTCATGCTTACATTCTTGAGAGATTTTTGAGATTTGTATTTGCTAATAAAAAGAAACGACTCCCAGTAAACAGTGCTTTATTCCTCCTTTATCCTTTTGAAAGTCTGAACAATAAGCATGAAGTATAATCCACATTTTTGTAGGGTTAATAGATTTCTAGATTGAAAGTTGTGACAAAGCCATCAAAGTATGTAGAGGGATAATATCGATCAATATGAATTTGTTTACTAAATACTTAGTCCCATAGTTAACATGTCTGGCTATTAACATTAGTTTTGGAGTTAAACTCAAGAGGGGGAAATGGCAATTAATGATAAAAACTCTTCATAGAGAATATGATAAAAATGAAAAATAATTACTAAGATCTTTCTAACTGAATGTATTGATGACTATTATTAGAACAAGACATGTAACTAATCTTGCAAGGACACAATGTATTGCAAAATGAGCAGTACATAAATGCAAAATGAAAAATAAAGTGAATTTAGATAATAATAGAAACTTGAACGATGGATGGAAACACAAATGTGCTATATTTTTCCATCCCTAGGGTTGCAAATGTCAAGCCTATAAGAGAAATGTCATTTATTAGGCTATATTATTGTGTTTGGTTAATGCCCTTTTCTCAAGTGTAAAGGTTGGCCACTATTTCATGCTTCTATAGAGTACAGAATTTAGCTATATATATATATGATCTTGTCAAGGAATGCTATATTGATGTACCTTTCTCTACAGTTTAAATCTAACATAAAAATCCAGATATACTGGCCTTGATAATGGGATGCTGGTCTATAGATAGTTGCATTAAGTAGGAAGTTGTAGCATATATTCTCTCTATATCTTGTTATGTCATTTGATGGCAAAGTTTTCGAAGTATAGTGCTTTTTTTTTTTGGCCATCCTGTAGGTGGAAGTAGCTCCCTTAAAAATAGTTATCTAGCAAAAAAAAAAAAAATCAATTTTTGTAGCTCATTTATTGTTATAGGTTACTTGTCTTAATATCTTAGAATGCCCAAGATTAGCACTTTTTATTTGTTAACAACGTAATGATGATTATGTGGATTTAGTTGGCTCTAGTGTACAGAGGTGATGGTTAACTTATCTCTAATATCTTTGGACTTTGTTGGGTTCACCCATCAAACTTGGAACTATTTATTATTATCTACTCATGTGAGCTTTTTGATTCTTGAGAAGCACTGGCCTTGAATATAGTGAAGCATGTGCAAATTGTTCTCCAATTTAGACAATAAAACTAGTGTTATGTTTGCATGCCTAATCTAGTTTTCCCTCACACTTGTTTGCAACTTGCGTAAAAATTCATGTCGTAGTTTATATTTTACTGGATAACCTTAATGCTCATAAGAATCACCAGTATTTGGCTTCGCGTACTGTATAATGATAATCACAATCTAATGCTTCACTGTTATTAGTTGAAGTTTGTTTTTAATCTCTCAATATTGTTGTGGTGATTTCTGCCTTTTACACTGTGAATATATATGTCATTACAACCCTTTCTAAGACTAGTTCAACGGTTAATATAGTTGATTTGATATGAATATACCTTTTTTTGGGTGCCTAAAGATCAACACATGCATTTTCATACGTGTACTTTTTTAGCACATATGATTTGACTTCTAAATTGTATTAGAGTCATATGTTCACGGTTTAATATTTTCTTTGGTTATTTGCAGCATGGAAGAAGTTCAATACTTAGTGAACAAGAAGAGATGCAATAGTTGGAGCCCTTCCCAATTGTTGACATGGAGACTGCCATAATCGGTATGGACCAAGGTCCATTCAATTACTTTTGTCACGCCCCCGCTAATTTTCTAATATTTCCGAATATCATATGTTGTTTTACAAATTTTAAGCGGAAGCTTCAATTCAAACCGCGGGGACGAGACGTGCAGAACAATTCAATTTATCTTATCTTCCAGAATTTAATAGACAAAGCTAATTATATAAGTTAACAAATCGTTAAACGTTTAAAGAAAACATTAAAGCTAGGTTTTTCAATAAGTATAAAAACACAAGAAATTATATTAGTAAATATATTTCATTGATTACTAAAGTATGCCAAATCATTAAAGAACTTTTACAGGAAAAGTAGAGTTCAAATCAATATAAAGATTATAACTCATTATTCTTCTTATATGTTATAAGATGTAAAAACATACATACTATAGAGGTGGACACGAAACTATTAAATTTATAGTAACTTCAAAGGCAGATTTATACTACATGCACAACTCTATTCCATTTCACGAGTACGATCCAACTCCTGGCTTGCCTTGCTTTTCAGATGTTATAGCTTCAATCATCTACAAAAATTGTAGTAAAGAAGGGAATGAGTACAAAGTACTCAGTGAGTAACAAAAACCCTTTGATTTACCTTTTTATATGAAAGATTTATTTTCCAGAAAGTCATTCAATGCACAGAACTTTTCAATGCACAGATGGGCCCTATCACTAGTTAAACTACTACCCGTGCTGCGCGCCAGAATCATATCAATTCAATCATAAGTGGGTCCACATTTGAATCCCGGTTAACCCCTACCGGAATTCCAGACAGATTAATACAGATCCAGAGCAGATACCACACTAATCATCGCCTATCTCGGTATCATTAGATAGCTCCTAGTGTGGCAACAGAGTAGAGCAGAACAGATACAGAACGAGTAGAGCAACTAGTGATTCAAAATGCAATATATCAATCTTTTCTTTTCAATGCATCAGAATCCAGAATCCACATATATTGCTTTAGTCAAATACATGCTTAGCATTTCAAAACATTGTCAATGTTAAAAAGGAAATCAAAGTGATAGTAACTCACCTCGAATTTTCTTCGAATAATATCAAGTAGAAAAGGTCATTAAAACCTTGATTAAAGCTATTTTTCAAGCTATAATCCTTCCATATATGGTAAGGGACTATTTTCAAAGGATAAATAAGTGTTATAATGAGTTTCTATGGTTGATTTCCTTCCTCCCAAGGCTTTGGACGAATTTCGGGACTTGGGAGAGAAATGGGATGGTTTGGGTGTTGAAGGAAAGATTAGGGCCTTAGGCTTATATATAATAGTTGGAATTGAGTTAGTTTTAATAAAATTTGAGTTCTACCAATGACATTGCGACACGTGGCGCAATATGGTGCCGTACACTTGGCGGGAATTTACCTGAGAAGTCCTTCCCCTTTGCATTATCTTTCAATTAAGTCACGGTACTTTAGTTTATGTCAATTGAGGACCGAATTCTTTCTCTATCGTCAATTGAGTAACAATCTTTTAATTCTCTAATACAATTCGGGACATTTCAAACGGTCATTCGATCATTGCCAATTTTTATCATTCAAGTGAATGGAAATTAGCCCTAAAATTTTACGGGGTGTTACAATCTACCCCCCTTAAATGAATTTCGTCCTCGAAATTCGTTAAACATCGTGGCAATAACTTTTATTTTCAGAAACCTAGTACGCAATCTAATCGCCTTTATTTCAGCGAATGGCTTCCGCTGCGTACTCTCATTTCTTTTACTATGGTAATTGAGTTATTAACTCCTTTTTCATGCATGAATTTTCCATCCCTTTTCAATATCAAAGTTCAGAAATCACTTTTTTATCTGTCTTTCTTAACCTCAAATATATCTAAAATTCAAATTCCGGTTGAACAGACATTCAAAACTTTAACAATCTAAATATCCGAAATTTTTGTTCAAACTGTATTCAGAGTGGGTTGAGCAATTATTCAATTATCCAAAATTTATGCAAACTTTATTCAGAACGGGTTTAAGATTTACCAACAATTAATAAAATCTCATTCCTTGAGTTGTATTCTTTTCAAAAATATTTCGAATCTGTTTCAATTCCCAAGCTAGTATATCATACTTGTTTCGTTAAGTCAAATGTCAAGTTTTGATCTTAGGAGCTTCAAATCAGAGTGCAAGGACTAAACAAGGCAAGAAGGGAAAGACCAATCGGTTTTGACCAAGGCGATGTTGGCATAAGAAAAGTTAACAAATAATAATAATAATAATAATAATAATAATAATAATAAAGCACCGAAAAAGAACTGATGTCCGAAAAAAATTGAAGGGAAAGCAGACGGAAACATGAAGTCAATTTTTTCACAAGTTCATTGTCAAGCAAGTAAAATTTCATAATTGTACAAAGAATCGTTGGCGATAGAGCACAATTCAAGCAATCTCCAAGGTTCGATCAAAATGGTACATAGTCATGGAATGAAATTATGTAGTGAAAACCAAAGGCAATAAAAGTAATAGGTGACCAAAGGAGATTTTCGAGATAACAAGTAGGCAATCAAATATGAGCAAAAGTATACGAGAGAAGAAATTCTCCCTAAATTTCAATTGCCTTCCAAGGTACTGATATTAACTCATATACCAAAGGTATTTTGAATAGCAATTCAAATATAAGGATATTGACATAAGGAAGGTTAACGAGGAAAATAGCAAATAGTCAAGAACTACAGAAGAGTTAATGTCCCTTGTATTCAAATCAAGTGAAGGGAATCTGAGCGAAAACATGAAATTCTTTATCAAGAAATGAGTTTTTTGAAGTTGTGAGGGAAACTATTACCCATAGGTAATGGTCAAACAATTTCATAAGCTTGATCAAATGACAACAAAAGCATTGGACAAAGGCATATAATCAAGTAAAAGTAATAATACAGAAGTCAAATGAGATTCCAAGATTTTGAATAGACAAGTAAGGACGGTCAATAATAGGTGAGAACAAAAGAAAGAAAACATAAAGGAGGAATAAATTTCAATTTTATAAAAAGTTGATGTCGATTCATGTATCAAAGGAAAGTCGTTGAAAACGAATTTCCAAATTATCAGAGAGAATTTTCATGGTTGAGTTATTCTTGAGAATAACACAAAACAAAGCTCAGGATCAAGTGATGGGTTAACAAAAATTAAGGTCTCAAAATTAAGGGTTTACTAGTACCAACAAAAAAAGAATGTCTTCAAATTCAAGTAAAAAGCAATAGGACTATTGTTGACAAATCGAACGCAATGAGTTTGTTAGGAATGCATAGAGCAAACGGAATAATGCCAATCAATTATAAGCAAAAGGTCATCTTCAAGGAAATACAATTTTCAGGCAATAAATAAGTGTTGGGTCTAGCAAAAGAACATTTGAACGACTCAAATAGTTTACCTGGATAGATCAGATATAGTCTTTTTAGACAGGAACTGAAAATAAATTATTTCAAGAGCTTTTTCCTTAACAATTCAGAAGTTTAGAATTGCGTCGAGAAGAAATCATGTTCGGCAAGGTAAATTTTTGGTTTAAAGAGCTTTGGGAGTATTGTTTATAGAAAGTGTTTCAATGCAAAAGTCCGTTGGAACACAACAATAACGGAGGCAATGGTCAAATTAAAGGGCATTATAAGGAGCAATATTTCATACTTCAAAATGTAGGCATATTTGTATATCTCCTTAGAGTAATCAATAAGCATTCAAGTTTGGCAAAGTAAATTCTTGATTTAAAGAGTATTGGTAATCTCAAGAGTTCCTCAATAGTTCGATGAATTGTGTGATGGATGGCGATTCTTGATAATTTAAGGGGCCGAATCGCATTCAAAAGAAATCAGATTTGGCAAAACAAGAGCAAGTGTTTCAATATACATTGAAACGATGTGCAAAGATTTATTGGACATAACTATGAGAGAGGCAATTGATCAAATCAAAGGGTATGCATTGAGCAATCTTTTATACTTCCAGTTTAGGCAAGCTTATATTTTGCCTTAGAGTATTTAGTAAAAATTACTGGTCAAACAATAATTCTAACGAAGTTGGGAAATTGAATTCAAACCTCTTGCCATGTCCTTGCCAAATTTACTTTCCAAATATTAAATCAAGAGATCAAAATAGGATTAAAATTTATCATGGTTCTCAACCACTTTCTATAGATATTACTATTTTCAAGAACACTTAGTCTAGTAATTCAAAACAATTCTATTAATCCATCAGTCAAGACAATTTCATCAGTTCATTGGATAAATTTATTCCAATTAAATGGGCAAATTCTTAATGGCCCATAAGTTTAATTCATGGCTTAAAATTTGTCAATCAAGTTCTTAACAAGTACTTTTGTTAAATCTTTTGGATAATTCTCAATAAATGGGACTTATAATGTTCATAAAATAGACATCCATTTATTTCTTTATTTGCCCAAAATGGTACTTTAGTAAGTTGATCAAAATGGAAAAATTTTCAACCATTATATTCAATGACAAAATTTGGTGCTCATGTTGGCGGTTTTATAACATAGTCAAAAGTGAAAATTTCAAGAATCAATAACGGAATTAGCACAAAATTCAAAAGTCAAGTTTGAGCAAGGAAATATTAAAAATCGGGCTAGGTTTGGATGTAGAATGGCCAAAAATTTCGAGAGGCAATAGCAAGGTTAAAGCACAAATTCAAAATCGAGCTTAAGCAAGAAGAATATTGAAATTAGGGTTAAATTTGGGTGCAAAAATCCAAAAGAAAATTTTCAATAGAAAAATAGCAATTATGTGAAAGATGTAGAGTTTGTGGCTTAAAAGAACTTTTAATAAGTCTTTTGGGTTAATATAGAAGAAACCATGAAATTTTAAGACCCAATTGCAATTTTTCTAGAAAAATCTATGACTTTGGACTGATCTGGACAAAATCAAGAAGTTCAGGGACTTGACCGCAATTTTTTCAAAATATCGGGCCAGTGACCCCCTTAGGCACGGTGTGGCCGTGCTGAGCCGCGGTGTGCCAAAAATCTCTGTTGGCCGCGACTGCCCCGCGGAATGCTTGCCGTGGGTGGCCGCGGCTTGAACAGTGGCCGCCCTTTTTTTTTTTTCATGTCTTTTGCAAATATTTTTGATTCCAAAATACCATGAAATACAGAAAGAAGCCATATAATATCTTTCAAGTAAACCTTAGTATTTGAAATCAAAGTGAAACTTATCATTCTTCCTTTTCATTTTTCTTAATTTCATTATTCTTACCAATATTGTTGTCAAACAAAATTGTTATCAAAACTTAATACCTTTAATTCCATATGTTATTTATTATGTTGCATGCCTAATTTCTTCAACTTTTCTTGAGTTATCAAGATCAAACATTTCTAATGAAGAAGATTGAATAATGTATACCAATAGGTCATATATTTCGTTTGACTTATATTTCCCATAATTCTATCATGTACAAAGGATTCATAAGTTGGTAAGTATTAACTTACTTGCAAGCCAGTTGGTCGATGCCTCGTGCAGAGTAGTTTATGCATGTAGTGCCCTGGAACCTGACTCTGATACCATTCTGTCACGCTCCCGCTAATTTTACAATATATCCTAATATCTTATGGTAATTTACAAATTCTATAGCGGAAGTTTCAATTCAAACCACCGGGATGGGACGTGTGAAACAATCCAATTTATCTTATCTTAAAGAGTTTAATAGACAAAGATAATTTCATAAGTTAACAAATCATCAATCTTTTAAAGAAACATTAAATCTAGGTTTTTCAAGAAAATATATAGAACACAAGAAGTTGTATTGATAGATATATTTCATTGATTACTAAAGTATGCCAAATCATTAAAGAACTTTTACAAGAAAAGTAGAGTTCAAATTAATATAAAGATCATAACTCGTTATTCTTCTTATATGTTATAAGATGCAAAAACATACATACTATCGAGGTGGGCACGAAACTATTAAATTTATAGTAACTTCAAAGGCAGATTTATACTACATGCACAACTCTACTCCATTTCACGAGCACGATCCAACTCCTGGCTTGCCTTGCTTTTCAGATGTTATAGCTTCAATCATCTAAAAAAATTGTAGTAAAGAAGGGAATGAGTACAAAACAAAAACCCTTTGATTTACCTTTTTATATGAAAGATTTATTTTCCAGAAAGTCATTCAATGCACAAAACTTTTCAATGCATAGATGGGCTCTCGGTATCATTAGATAGCTCCTAGTGTGGCAACAGAGTAGAGCAGAACAGATACAGAACGGGTAGAGCAACTAGTGATTCAAAATGCAATATATCAATCTTTTCTTTTCAATGCATCAGAATCCAGAATCCATATATATTGCTTTAATCAAATACATGCTTAGCATTTCAAAACATCGTCAATGTTAAAAAGGAAATCAAAGTGATAGTTACTCACCTGAAATCTTCTTCGAATAATATCAAGTAGAAAAAGGTCATTAAAACCTTGATTAAAGCTATTTTTCAAGCTATAATCCTTCCATATATGGTAAGGGACCATTTTCAAAGGATAAATAAGTGTTATGATGAGTTTCTATGGTTGATTTCCTTCCTCCCAAGGCTTTGGACGAATTTCGGGACTTGGGAGAGAAATGGGATGGTTTGGGTGTTGAAGGAAAGATTAGGGCCTTAGGCTTATATATAATAGTTGGAATTGAGTTAGTTTTAATAAAATTTGAGTTCTGCCAATGACATTGCGACACGTGGCGCAATATGGTACCGCACACTTGGCGGGAATTTACCTGAGAAGTTCTTCCCCTTTGCATTATCTTTCAATTAAGTCACGGTACTTTAGTTTATGTCAATTGAGGACTGAATTCTTTCTCTATCGTCATTTGAGTAACAATCTTTTAATTCTCTAATACAATTTGGGACATTTCAAACGGTTATTCGATCATTGCCAATTTTTATCATTCAATTGAATGGCAACTAGCCCTAAAATTTCACGGGGTGTTACAACTTTCTACTGGGGCACTTGGTGACAAATGACACATGAGATGGTTTGTTGCTTACACCAAAGAGCAGTTCTTGCATCTTCTGTAATCCACACAAATATGCTAACATCTCCCTTGCCGTACACATGTTGCTCGACGAGCAGCTTAACGAGGTGTTCAAGTGCGAGTACTTTTCCAGATGTAGGATTGACTGCATTTTGGTCGAGGAAAGAAGGATCATGGCATTAGAGTTCTACCAAATGAGAAAGAGATACCCACACGCCGCATTGGATAACCCGAGAGAAGATATATTAGCTCACCAAGTCTTGAAAAAGGAATATGACATCGGAGGAAAAGCATAAGTTCGTGCTCGTATTGCTAAAGAAGAATAAACGTGACCAGCTCATAGATGGTTGGGGTTGATCGATGCAGCATCCACGATTGGGTATATGCTCCCAATGGTATTGGAAGCATGACATTTTTTATATGATTATTTTACTGCTTAAGCGCATCATTTAATTATCTTTTGAATTTGCTAGTTTAAGTTCAAACCGCATGCTACTAGTTGGAAAATCTACATTGACAGTGAATGAGGTTTCGACTACTTTGTTAGAGACTGTCAACATGAAGAGGCCGACTGAAGTTGAAGACAGTAATAGAATTCTTATGGTATCTTCAGAGGAAAGTCGTGGTGGAGGTGAGTCATGAGGAAGAAATCATGATCAAAGGGGCCGTTCTTGTTCTCAATCTCGACCAAGGGATGATGTGGAGTGTTATTACTGCCACAAGAAGGGTCACATTAGAAGATATTGTGACGAGTTGAAAAAGCATCTGGAAACAAAGAGAAAAGGTAAAGAGGCTTCAGTTACTGAAGATTCTTTGAATATGGTGGAGCATGACTTTTATAGTGATGTTGCATGCATTGCAAATTATGAGAGTCTACGTAATGTTGTTTCTGGATTGTGCACGTTTTTATCACATGTGCTCAAATAGAGAATGGTTTGAAGATTATCAACCATGTGAAGAGCTTTATGTTTTGGGATTGATGATCAGAAGCATGAAGTTAAGGGTTCGGGTACTATAAAAGTAAAGATGTTTGATGGTGTAGTTAGAAGATTGACAGGTGTTCTGCATGTCCCAGGATTGAGGAAAAGTTTGATATTGCTGGGAGCACTAGACAGTTTGGGTTATGACTAAAGTGCGCGGGCTGGTGTGACGACTATTAAAAAGAACTCAATAGCAATAATGAGAGCTGAGAAAGTTGGTAATTTGTATAAGCTAGTAGGGAAGACAGTGACAGGTGGAGTTGCCATATTAGAGTCGCACCAAGGGGAGTCTTCTACTATATGCAGAGATTATGGTGGAGCTAAGAAGAGGTCTGTGGCAAATGATATGAAGAATGAAGAATGTAGTTCAAAGATGGCAAAGCGAATGGTCAGGTTTGATGAGTTTTTGAATACAGTTCATGTTTATTGAATTTGATTTGGCTACAAGGGCACCTACCAGTAAAGTGGTGCGGAAGATGGTTGCTGATGACGACGGGCTGTGATGTGAAAGATTTTGAAAGAGGAGGAACTCGAGTTGAAGCAAAGTGGTTACCAAATAGAAGCTTGAGTTTTGTGCCAGCTAAACCGGTATGCATTTCAAGTGATACACTTGAAGTATGAGATACCTTTCTCATGGACTGAAGGTGGAGATTGTTGGGCCATAAAGGGTCTAGCCCATGAGAATTTGGGCCCAAATAAGAATTAGGTTATTTTTGCTTTATATACATATATATATATATATGTATTTGTGTTTGAGGAGCAAGTGTGTGGCGGCCGAAAACGAATTGATAGGAAATTTAGAACAGTTATGGCCAAGAGGAAAAAAGGGCAGCCATATTTGTCTTTAGTTGGTTAGAGAGTTTTTAGTGAAAGAAAGCAAGCTAGAGAGAGTTATTGTACGCGGGTTGTGCGGCTTGCTTTAAGTGCTCTAGTTTTGTGTAGGAAGAGAGTGGTAGGATAAAGAAAACTTGTGAGTGTAAGAAATTTCTTTATCAATAAAGGGTCTCTTCCTGTGATTGTTGGTGGTTTACCGAACCACGTTAAATTTGTGTTTTCTCTCTTTTGTGCTTGTTTTTGTTATTTGTTTCAGCTGCGTTGTTAATTGAATTGCAGCAGGGAAAACTGGTATATTTCTCATCAAGTTTCAATTGCTTTTCAACTTGGTTGCATGTTCGTTAACCTCAAAACCATCTTTCCCTGCAAAATTCTTGGGCTTCCAGCTTGTGGTATTTGGATATGATGCTGATATTTTGAATAATAGATACAGTTGTTTCAAAAATTCCAATTTCTGGGTTACTCTGTTGCTGGATTTTGAATGTGTATATCATTAGTATAGATGTAATCGACAAATTCAGCAATTGAACAATAATCCATAGAATGAAGAAAGCATGATATTGTAAGAAATTGCAAAAAGTCGGAATTCTATGAAGTGAAAGCGTTCAACATCCGTCTTTTGCGCAACCATTTTACTTTCTTGTTGAACCGTAGATTTCAGAATCATTGCCATTCATTTGTTTACCTAATACTTCATTCATCCCATCTGACACTAATTGAGCAAATGGTATGAGTTGTTAATTGCACAACACGTACCTACCGAAAATAACTCAAATTTAAAGAGTTAGTAAAACAAAAGTAAGGTAACCATTCAAAAGGATGCCAATTAAAAAAAAAAAAAAAAAGCACGTTAACTGTTCTTTGTGTAGTAATTATAATTGAAATTAGAACATGTATCCACCTCTTTAAAACATCTAATCTAAAAGAATAAAGGTACCATTGCTAATTTGGTGAATAACCAAAGAAAACTATGTTTTTTCCCAACAGGAATATAACAAAAAATTTTCTGCACTATAAACCATATGAATTGAATTTGAAGAGATACCTCCAACTATATCTCTTAGTATTATTCACTCAAAATTTCCTATATGTTAACTTGATAAATGGCCAGATAAGTATTGATTATTTAAGAACAAAAAAAAAAAAAAAAAAAAAAAGAAAGGAAACAAAAAACTTCGGAGACATTAATTATTTTAGAAAGAGTTAAAACATATTATTCAAAGCCTTCTAAATTAGATGCCAATAATGCCTTTGAATCAAGGAAACCGATCATCTATAATTGATCTCATGATAGTAGTATAATCAATTATTCTCAACCCATACTAATGCATTAACAGAGCTATGTGAAAACATTCCCAAAACTAAGGGAAAAAGATTACAAAAAACAAAAATCTGTACCCAAAATTAAAAAGCTTTCTGATTTCAACTTATTTTTAGCAAATGTACATCAACTTATTTTTAGCAAATGTACATGCCTTGAGAATCTGGATTATTCCGTACAAATAAAAAAAATTGTAAGCGAGAAGTGAGTGATATAGGTTCCTTTTTCAAACCAAGTGTACATATAAATATTCCCATAATCTATATTTTAAAGAGTGATGAAGGATAAAGATTTCTAGAGACAAAAAGAAGAGTCATCTGTTTATCACGAAGAGATTTAGTGCTAAAATACTAATAAACAATCTAAAGCTAATCATAACTATAACGAACCTCTTCCATAGTCATTGCATACACCCTATTAATTTGAACAAAATAACTCCAGATTGAAACAACATGCCTTACAACTGTTATTAATAGAAGGAGTAGATTAGATAATAGAGAGAACTTGCATACAAATTAAATGACCATAAATGTTTTCATGTTTATTAAATTACTGAATGAAAAATCCAGTATATTAAGTACAACACGGTAGAAAGACTGACCTAATCAAAATTGTTGAACACCTCCTTATATACCACACTGACAGTTGAGTTGATCATGTTTATATCTTTATCACAGATCATAATTTTTAAGCCACCCGGACTTGTTATTCTTGAAACAGCAACATAGAATTGCCGATGTGTAAAAATCGGTTTTTGCATAAACAAGCTGGCTGTTGAAAGAGATTGTCCTTGACTCTTATTTATTGTCATTGCATAAGACACCATCAAAGGGAACTGCCTTATGCAAAATCTAAAAGGCAAATTGCGATCAGATGGAGTCAAGCTCATTCGAGGTACCAAGTGCTTCTCCCCTACATGTGATCCCAAAAGACTCTTTACTTCAACAATGTGTGATCTAAGTCTAGTAATCAGAAGCCTTGTACCATTACACAAACTAACAGAAGGATCCAAATTTCTCATCAACATTACTGGAACTCCAATCTTTAGCTTCAATTCATGGTTTGGAATACCAGAACAACGTATAGTATTAAGAAATTCCAATGTGTGGACTTCTAAGTATAGTATCATTTCCAGATTCTGATGCACAAATTCCATCTGAGCTCAAGTATGATCTAACTTCTGTACTGTTCTGATCAACCATATAATCATTCACTGAGTCAACGATATCCAAATTCGGTGCAAGAATGGCCCTACCCTAAAGATAGGATGGATCATCACCAGAAACTAACAAATCAGGGTACGTTGCATTTACTATTGATGTTATTGCATCTCCTGAGCTATGTACTAAGAGATCATCCGCTATCTCAATTATTGCTTTGCCATGGCGTGGACCACCAAAACTCTATCCCTAAAACTTGAAATCCACTTAGAAAAAGCTCTTAACTCCTGAAGTTGATCATCTCTACCGGTATGCTGAAGCTTCATATTTTTGGTCAAATGCAAAACCTTACAACTATTCCACAGTTTTGAGGAATTAATAGAGGCATTAACAATGTCATGTCTACTTTCCCTAGGTATAACAGGTAATATCTAGCGGAAATCACTTCTAAAACATCTGTCTTATCACCAAAGGGAAGCGTATTGCTCAAGGGATTCTTAACACGCATAATGTCCTATCTAACACTTCAAAGCAAAACCTATGCATCATGGGTGCTTCATCCCAAATCATTAGTCTCGCTCTCACTGTCAACTTTGCCAATGGAGCTATTCTGCTTTATGTTACATGTTGACTTCTCTGTTGGATTAAGTGGGATTGCAAACCCAGAGTGTGTAGTTCTTTATCCATAAACAAGTACTAAAGCAATGCCACTTGAGGCTATGTTGAGTACAATTTCCCCCTGTGACCTTAATGTAGCTGATAGTATCTGCCAGACAAAAGTTTTACCAGTGTCTCCATAGTTATATAAGAAAAAATTTCCTCATTCACCAGTTTTTACAACACTCATTACACTATCATATGCATTCCGCTGTTCATCAGTTAGATTGCTCATCAACTGCTGGTGTTCCTCAATGACCTATCATAGAGCAAGTCATCATATATCAAACTGTTATTCTCACAGTTTTGAAAGTACTCACTATCAGGGAAAGGCATTGATGAATAATTGTTCAAGCTTCTTCCTCTCCCCTGCAACATATTCTCTATCTTTACCAGGGAATCTTTTCTTATATCATCATGAGTCAAGTGAAGATCTGAAATTATTACGAGATATTGTATTTTAAATAAAGTTACACATGAAAAAAATTGATACAAAAAATGTAGCCTAACATGAATATTTAGGAAAATGGAATATTGTTATTAAGCATAATACTAACATAGTACCTGGATCATGCAAAGCATTACAGCGGGTGTAAAGAATATCATGAGACAGATAGTTCCAACATGTCTCCCATGCATACTCAGGTCTAGCTAAACAATCAAACATCAACAAATTTACAAATATATTCCTCAGTGATTGGGCAGAACCACACTGGCTAGCTTCAACAATACCGTCCACATATTTTTTTGTCATCTTCTAATAGACCATGAACATAGCAAGCATCCCTAAAAGTATCATATTATACTCCCTCGAAAGTCTTCAAATCCTCATAGCTCATAGGTCCACGCACTATACCTAAAAGTGTCCGCTAGTTGTATGTCTCACCTACTCCTGGGTATACAAAGAATATTTGCCCAATAGACAACCCTTGTTTTCGTGGTGTCCACTCTCTGGTTTTTTTTCATGCCAAGTGAATGTATGAGGGAATTCAACATAAGTCAATTCTCTCACTTCAGGATACCACTTATTTGCTTTCATTCATGTGAGAAACTCACTTTCGTGCACTGAAGGACCTGCAATCACCATTTTGATCTCTTCATTTTCAGAGTAGAATACATTCTATTCATCTAGAAGATGGAAGCTCCACCGTTCAACCAGAGGATCTCTATACTAGATTGGAAAAACAAAAATTCTCCAAACTGCCTCACGCGGTGAAAGATAATGATAGTCATAATACATGTTTATCTCATCAACATCTTTCTAGGCACCATCTTCTCCAGACTCACCAGTTTAAACTTGAAGAGATACTTTATTAAGCGGGATTAATTGCACCACTCTACATTGATGTGAGCACCACATCTGATCAACAGATAGCAGTTGTGCAGTACAACATATTTGTTGTCAAGTTCCACTCCATGTTTAATAATCTTCCGTTTGTTGTTACTCCAACGATGACAGGATAAAAACTGTCATCAACAATTGTTTGTTCTGTAAAGTTCTTTGGAAATTGTTTTGTACAGTGCCCGTTAGCCATGCAAGGTGATTTCTTGTTTAGAGTTCCACACAGTTCGTGCATCCTTATATCCCTCACTTGATCAAAGTAATCCAGTTTTGATTTCTCGTATGGGATCTCAGCAGATATAATTTTGTCAATGTCCCTAGGATGTGTCGACTCAAGAAATAATACAATATGTGCATATGACAACCCATGCTGTGGGAACTCAATTGTGTACACAACTACATATTAAAAAAAAAACAAATACAAGACGCATTAGGCAAAAAAAGTTTAACCATGTAGCAGAAAGGGAAAGGTTAAAGTAAAATTGTTTGATACTCAATGTAAGAAATAGAAATCAGTTTTATAGATTACCTGCTTTGACCTTTCCAAAAGGTTTATTGTTTTTGAGGTCTTTTATAGGCGATCCAATTTGATTTTAAAGAGTCTGCAAAGAATGTCCAGTAGAATAATTTCTTTTCAGCAAAACGAATAATCTCCGGCCACCTAGGATTGCGTGTGATTGTGATGAACAACTGTGGATATCCAGCCCACCTACATATGGCCATGGTGTCTTAGTAGTGTTGCCTCATATTTCAAGGACTGTCGGTGAAAAAGACAGGCAGAACAACATGCTTTCCAAGATTTGTAGTGTCTATCTCTTCTCTTAAAACTACATTAGCCAAGCTACTGTACAATTTACTTTGCAAATCCTTTTTATGAAACCGAATATAGTCCAACTGTGACGATACAACCATTGAACAACAATCAACAAACTGTTGGGAAAGCCTTTTTGAGAACAAATTGTGCGGCGATTAGTCACACCTTTCTTGCAGCTTGAAAGTGAAGTATTCCCTCATACTTACTATTTTCCTCCCTTTATTTGAATTAGATATAGTTTGAAGCTCGACATCATCTCTAAAACCATCTTGCCCAAATGGATAGAGCATTGGATATTGAAGAGGTAGATGTAAAGGGTAGAGTTCATTTATACACTGAAGATCACCAGACTTGGTTTCAACAGTGATGTCTCAGGGTCCAGGAGATGTTTCAAAATCTCCAACAACCAACAAAGTAACCTCATTCTACTGCGGAAGATTGTACATTTTATCTCCGCGTTCCAGAGATCCAATTAGTTGTAATTTAACATATGTAGCACTAGAGTCAGTAAATTTATCATGGGCCTTCAAATCAGCTACAATGGTGGTAGCTTGCAAAGAATTATTGCTCAGTGATCAATTATGTCAAACACTGTGTCAAAAGTTTAAGATAAAAGAACATTAGGGCCATTAATAAAATGATCACTATTGTAAATTGAGTTTGGTATGATTAGGGGAAATTGGGCGAAGTGGGGGGGGG
>CAVNYN010221016.1:20263-55473 GCA_963692815.1 Nyctanthes arbor-tristis
TAAATTTTGTTTGGTTTGTTTCGGGTAATTTGGGCTAAATGCCCCCCCCCCCCCCTCAATGATATCCAAATTGTGTAAGTGACATTTGACCAAAAATTCCCTTTTAAAACTTAAGTGAAAAAATTAAATTGCGTAATTACAAATATATCCCCATCTACAATCACCTTATTCACCCTATGTATATCATGGTTTCACCCAAAAAAAAAATCCCAAATCAAACGCTAGTCTTCATAGCAAATCCCTAATCACAAATTCATATCAAACGGGCTATTCCTTCTTCCATCACTTTACTTTGTAGCAATTTAGGGTAGGCATTGTCAGTTTCGTTCAATTTTTTGGCAAAACTGAAACCGGACTTAGCTAATTCAGTCTGGTCACTTTTCGTGGTTTTCTAGTTAGTTTTAGGTTGGTCTCTTTAGTTTCATCTAGTTTCTTTAGCGTCTTATATAAGCTGCTTTTTTTTTTTCTTTTTTGCCTTCTCTAAAAAATGATCGAAACTAAACTGAACCATTGGTTTAGGTCAATTTTGAATCAGAAAGTGCCCATCACTAGTAGCAATTCAAAATAGCATATGCAATTTTTTTTGAATGGAAAATAGCATATGCATTTAAGTTGTATTATTTATTATATTTCTTTAGACTAACCACAATTCATACTATTGCTAAAATTCAAGATAGGTATTGTGTCTATTATAGATTCCCAAGTTCAAATTCGAAGAAATAAGGGGTCCAACTAGAGCTCTTCTATGGTACATACAAATGTATTCTTTTTTTCCTCAGTGACGAATGTTTTTTACTTTGTAGAAAGTTTTATTTTCCTCTATTTTTGGCTTTTCAGGTATCGATCGAGTAATAATCTGATTGTTTAGATTCTTTTTTAATTCATTTTATAGAAAGTGAGTTCTTGATTAGTGTAAATGTTCTTGGGCTTATTTCTTTCTGGCCAAGGACTGATCTGCTGGGCATTTTAATTGTTTTGTTTCCGAATTTCATTACTTTAGCAGATTTGAAAGTAAGGATTACTTATTGAGAGTAAGAACTGACAAAAATAGGCATTGGATTGTTGGAAATTGGCGTTGAAGTGAGAAGAATTGTGATTTGTACAATCAGATAGAGTTTTAGACAGTTTTAGATCTATACTTACATTAACAAGATTATAACTTGCATGTCATGTTTAAATATTTCATATATTGACTAGACTGAAACATCCATCTAGATGCAATTGAAGTGAGATTAGTTTTAAGGATATGTAGGAGAAAAGTAACATTTTTAGGCATTTAAAATACATGGTTTTTCGTGGTGAAGTTACATTTGAGTGGAGCCCTATTTACCCAGTGAATATACACATTCAACCCCCCATGCTTTGGCTTCCCAATCTTGGGCTCTTTTAATCTATTACACAAGCATTATTGTTCTATATCTTGTTAAAAACTAAGAGTATGAGTGATAGTGAGCAAAAACAGCCTTAATATGAAAATGTGATAGAGTACTAACATGCAAACAGAACCATCAAAAATTCTATTTGTAATATGAATTTTTTCTTATGATCATGTAAATTTAGCCAATCTTTGGTTCCCGTGTATTATTTTTTAAAAAAATTCTACTATATTATCACCCGTGCATTGCACGGGAAGATACTAAATCAAATTATATCTAACAGTAGTATAAAATGTTAAGTAATATATGATTAATCATATTGAACTATAATGTTTTGATTGTTTTGCTGTTAACTAATAGTTACTATATGCTTACTCGATATGGAATGCTATTAAGTGACTTTAATAGGATTTGCAAAAAGACTCAACAACCTCGATACCCACAAGTACCCGATTCTGTTAAGATAGGGAGTATCCGACTAAATAGATAGTTCGGTCGGGGATGAGATAAAAAAATCGACCGGACTTAATAATATACCGAAGAATGGTATGATAATTTTTACTCATACCCGGCCCATTTACCTTTTTTTGGACAAAAATACAAATATTTACTAAAAACTCTAATAGTTTGAAAAGTAAAAAGATGATAAAAGTTATCAAGAAAGCTCAGTAATTTCAATTATAATTTTAATATTTAGAATACTATTTAATAAACAAAAAATGAAAATAGAAATATATAAATATATTTACATTGGCTAATAAATGGGTAATATGAATGACATGTACTAACCGTTCCCTGACCTGTTTCCAATTTAAGCGGGGATGAAGAAAAAAATTGATATGTATGTTAACGGGTGTAGCATACCCGATCCTGATCCAACCCCTTGTCATTCTTATATCTGAAGAAATCAAATATTTTATTTTTCTCTGTGACTATACTGTGAATTTTGTAAACTATGGAGCATTAATTAAACTATATTTGTCATATACAAAAGAAGTAACGTAATAATTAACGACTCGATTTAAAAGCATATAAACTATAATTAAAAAAATTCATTTTAAAAGCATATAAACAATAATAAAAAATTAATGCATCAGCTAAAGATTAAATAGTTTAATACAAATTATGAAATACTTCTTGGATAAGGTATGCATATTAAAAAAAATTTAAATTAAAAAATAAAAAAACATTGAATATAAATTAATCTAACAAAATATTTAAGAAAATAAGATACATCCAACAAAATATTTAATCAAAATATTTGAAGACAAGAATAGATAAGTATCATAATTCCTAACTAATTGAAAAAATAGAGAAATATTAATTTATAATGTACCGCAGAATCCACCTAACATGTAAAAAATGTCTAAAATGTCCTCACTTGAGACAGTTTTGGAGGGAAAACTGCTGTATAAAGGTACCGCAGACTAATCTACTTATATATATAGATTTGGTATGTATATTTTTTTACATAGACTATGTAAATTGTGCCAATATTTGGTTCCTATGATATCTGTAAGTTCAATATGTTGTTACAATTTAGTAGTACTTGGAAGTAGGACGAGGTCCTTGGAAATGTGTGGCTAAAATCCACTGAGTATATAGATATGTCTTGGTTGAATGATTTTATGGGACGATCAGAAGAAAATGAACAAGTCTGTCTAAATCAGAACTTATGGTTTTTTCCTTAGCGTTGACTATTGAGAAAACATACAATTATTCTTTTTTTAATTGGAAGTTTGAAGCTAAATGGTGTTACACATACACGCTCACGATATAATTTTCTAAATCTGGGTATTTGTTCTTATGTAAGATGATGCAAAGGAGAAAAGCAGAATCGTGGTCGGGTAAGCTTCTTGAAACTACACTAAAATGAATACATGAGAACCTGATTTGAGAGGCACACTTATTAATATTACTGTTATGTTCCAGTATATTTTTGCAGGCTTTTCTCCTTACTTTGAAAAGTTAGGCTCATTAATTTTTGACATATTTTTATTTGTGTTAGATGTCGCATACTTTAGTTTGTACATCTATGTAATCTTGTGCATCAGTTAAAAAAAAAAAAAAAAAGACAAGTCTTGCATTTCGAGTGGTTCCTCCACAAGAAAAAAGTAATATTTCTAAGAAACTAAAAAAATAGAAATCCAGAAATTGAACATTAGCCTTTTTTTTGTTGTTCATGATTTATTCGATGTTCATTTTTTCCAGCACGTTATTAGATCATTCTTGATTTCATTTTCCCATGTATGGTGGCTATAGATCACGGATAATTAAAGCTAGAAACGCCATTGTGGCATACATTTTTGTCTTAATAAACCTTAAAACACAATCCTTTAATGTACCTTATATTTAGTTTATAAAGCACGTGCGGCATCTTTTATCAATGATATACTTTGCAATGGTACCTTTTCACAGGTTTGAAATAGAGTATGCATTTGAGATAGATGATAACATTTCAGGGACCTTGGTTAGTAGGTTTAGCATGATTACTGTAAGTGAGGTATTTGATAGGCTAGACTCAGAGCATCAAGATTTGTTTTAGAGGTCTTGCTTACGTCAGCTACTGCATATCGAAGAGATCAAACTCGCTGCGCAGATAATCAACCAACTAGTATGTGGGACACTAAAAACATCAAGGGAGAATGAGGTATGGTTCATATTTGGAGACAAAACAGCAAGGTTTGGGCTCCAAGAGTTTACTCTAGTGACCGGTTTTAAGGCTGGTGATATATACAATATCGGGGTTTCGGGGTAGCAGCAGGTTTATAACCAAAAAGTCATTTGGAAAAAAAATGAAAAAGAAAATAACATACGTGATCAAGATGATGTATTTCAAAAAGTTAGATAGGGTAACTTGATCAGAAACCATGAAAGAATTGATCATTTTAGGCGACTTTCCCCTGTTCAAGGGCTATTCTTCAGGTTAGGCAAAGAAGTCACGCTTATCTGTGATGTCATCCACATCAGAATGCTGCACCTCAGTTGGCGGGATAGATTGCCCATGTACACAATCATCATATAGGCCAATGGTATAAGGCTGAGCCCTCTTATCAGAAGTTGGGCTTATTTTGTTAACTTCAATGTGCTATTCCATATTAACCAATGGTAACTAGTAAGGAGGACAACATGAATGGAAGAAAAAAATAAATAATGGTAAGAAGAAGAGTCTAATTTCCTCATACTTGTTTAGGAGAAAAAATGGTTTTCTCTAGGCTAAAGTCTGTAGGAACATCTGGTACATTTGAAGTCCAATTTAAGATGTGGAGAAACCCTTCTCGAGTTTTCATGCAGACCTTCCCTGATAACACAGGAAGGGTCTCGTAGATCCAGACTTGGAATGCAATCAAGAATCCATTAAGTCTATAATGAATAGTTGGACAACCTTTACCCACTTTAATCATGGTCTTATTGTGAAGACTGGATTTTAAGTTGTTTAGGGTAAAATTAAATAGGTCCCGACCCTATGAATGTTCATCCCTCCTATTTGAATCAGCCAGAAACACCAATTTGTCATCGACATCCTTTGGATATTTGACTGTGAACAAATATTGTCAACAAGCAAACGATTTCCCAGAATAACGGTGTCCTTGTCGGGCATAGTAGAATTACTCTTAAAAACCTCAAAAAGTGCTTCCATTGAAATAGCGAAATATTGAGTAAAGTGAGAATTCTTCAATTTGTTAGCCTTTGAGCTGCAGCTGGCTCGAATATCATCACCAAAACACTTAAGGCCAGTGATGAGGCAGAATTCTTCAATAGAAAACCTGGCTTGGCTACTGTTGAAATCAAACTACATTTCAGACTCGTTATCAATGTGGCTGATCTCACATAGGAGTGCTTGATGAATCAACTACAAATTTAGCCCAATATACTGAGAATCTAGCAAGTGTCCGAAACAAGAAGAGCAGGAAAGATCTTTTTGTGAATCATTAAATTGGGCATTCGATGTAGCAAGTATCACGACGTCAGTAAAAACATTGATTCTACCCCGTTGCCAAAACTTGGAAGAATGTATTCACCAATCTAGATAAAAAGTTACCAAAAAAACATATATTAACAAGCTTTACCCAACAATCAATGAGCTAACAAAACAAAAGTCAGAGATTGAAAAAAAAAAAGGAAAAACCTCATAGTAGAGAGTAAAAAAAATGATGAGGAATGCAAAGAAAAAAAATGAAAAGAAAGCAGATAGTAACAACCCTATAAGTAAGGGGGGAAAGGGTAAACTACGGAAAGTGTCAAAATCAACCATGGAAGAGAGATAATAGTAAATACCCTTCCATAGTAAATAGATAGAAAGGTAAAACCAAGAATATGCATAATTCAAGAATAACATACTGTACATTATTCATCTAAAAACTAAATACACCTTTATCGACAACACATTAACAACCATGAAAGAACATATAATAACACGCCCAAATTGAAAAGGTCTCACCAAATTGAAAAGGACTTGAAGCAATAGTAATAGAGTATGAATAAACTTATTTGGTTTGCAAATAAGTTTGGGGGCAACCACAACACAACAAGACACCTGTTACCAGAGGGTATAAGTCGAGAAACCAATAATATACATAATTCAAAGGCAACGATGGACATAGTAATATAAGTAAATAGCACGTTCCCATAGTGCAAGAGGAATAACACAGGACACAAAATAAACATATTTTGATTGACAATACATTCAGAATATAGCATTTCACTAGAACATGCATACTTCACCGAAAGAATCAAAAAAGAAAATGAAGACGTAACTAATATAGCATTTCAAGGTAGGCCAAACAAATCAATAGTGAAGAAAATAGAAAATAGTCATAGAACAATGAGAACAAAAAATGCGTACTTCAACCCCGGATAAATGAAATATAATTTGGAGACAACTTATAATATAGCATATTAATATAGGTTAGATGAATCAACAAATAAGAAAAAAACAGCCCAAGTATTTGGGGGAAAAATATATCACATATAAGAAAAGCCATACAAAAATTATAAAATATGGATAGCCACTACATAATTGACACAGCAAATGGACACCAAAAATACCAAAAATTGAAGGAGACGCCCAAAATTGAAGCTTTTCCATAGAAACCTTGTCACAAACTGGAAGTTGAATTCAAACTTTCTCCACACAATTGTCATCGTGATCAACATTCTTCTTCCTGTTCGACCTCATTTTACCCTTCCTACTCAACCTAGAGGAATACCGTTTTGAAGCCATAGCCAGATAAAGAATAATATAGCAAGAAGCAACTCAAAACCCTGAAATGGAAAACCAGATAATGCATGATAGAAGGAGAACAATAAACAGCAAAATTGTTGCACAGCACCGAAACTGATTCAGAAACCCCATTCATAAGGAAAGAAATGAAAAAAAGAGAGACAGAGAGAGCTCAGACAAGGTAGAACTAGTTTAGGAGCTGAATTATAGGAAACAGATTCATTAGTTGAGAAATTCAAAAAAGAAAAATCAGTTACAAAATATAGATAATGAATTACGGTATAAAGTCGGTTACAAAACCCCAATAGAGAATATAATAAGTAAAATTAAAAAAATAGGCATAAATAATAAATTTTAACGTAAATATTAAAAATTATTTAAAAATCAAAAGGGCACAAAACGAAACAAAAACGCTATATATATATATCAATAGTTTCACGAAAGGTCGTAAAAAATAAGTACTACTGTAAAGGGGGCAAAATGCCTAATTATCTCCTAAGACAATTGATAAATTTGGGCTAAGGAATAAATTAGACTTGGACTTAGAATTTTGGGCATAAAATGAACTTCATATGGCTTTGTAGAAAATGAGTAAAAAAGTATCCAAAATAAATATATTGTCTTGACTTTAAATGGGAACCACAATAAAATTCTTCGTTCGCGAATATAAATAATTGGACTGGAACCTTAACTTGAAACGAAATCCAATTAGTTATAAACTCACATTATCTTTAAAACAAAAATAGTCGAGCGACTCAAATTTCTTACAAATCTTTATCGTGACCCACAATTATCGAAATAATGGAAATAGGGTGGTAGCGACGAGCTAAAAATTCTTTTAAAGCTTTAAATATAATAAAAAAATTGCACAAAAGTCAAATTCCATATAGTAAAAGCAAAAAATGTCATTTTTTTTACAAGGTCTAACTGTAGCAAGAAATTACTCATGAATAGATGAAATTACCCCTGGTTTTAGACATTGATGCTCGAGAATACCCCATTTTTATGTCTGACCAGCATTAAATGAAGTTATTTCCCGTGAATGCAACGTCCTATCTTTAGTCTAGAATTCAATTTCCAGAAAGTACTCCCTCACAAACAGAACCCAGGTAACTCTCAAAAAACCAAACCCATCTCCTCCCATTGTCGATCAGGAGGTTTTTAGTTGCACGTGGTGTCAGTATCAAATAGAGATAGAGACTCCATTACCACCGGCCTACCTCGATTGCAGTTAAGTTTGAGCGACGGGTCTTGAAGAAAGCTCAAACCCTGAGCATGTGGTGACCGTCAAACCGTTGATTCAAATGCAAGGAGCTTGATTTAGGCACAAGAAGAACTGTAGACAAACCTTGGTGATATTGGGTACAGGTAATTTTTCATTTCTGCCCTTTGCTTTGCCAAAATACCGATTTTTTTTTCAAATTTTAAGGGTTTTACAATTAGTTCTCAGCTCCCAAATCCGTCGGAGTACCCTAATTCCGACAACATGTTCTAGTAAATGGTAAGAGGACCAATTATCTGGTGTAACCCTATATGATACGGAATGTTTGTACCCTAAGTTCACACATATGATGTAAGTTATGTGTTTTTAACTGTGCGCCCTATCTTGTTTATCCCATGCCTCTGAATTGATGCACAAATTGAACTATATTTGGGGCTGGGAATTGTTAACCATTGGCAGAGTTATGTATTCATTTGAATGTGAAGTTAACGAAAAGGGAAACAAAATGATTCTTTAGAGTGAAAGAAACCCATCCCTCTCCCAAACATGGATATGGCTATATATGTAGTCCAATAATACTTAAGAATGTTTTCTGCCCCCAAAATCAGTGTATCCTACAACTTGCACCTACTTTATCAATTTTCTCTTAGTTAGCTCGAAAGCAATAGCATTACAGAAACCAAATTGGTTGCTTTGGGTGGTATTGCTTTGTAAAATAGCAATAAAGCTATTGTAACAGTAGAGTAGGACAGCTACAACCTATTTACTGGTTTGAATCCTTACCTATGAATTTGGCTTCACATGTGTGAATCCAATTCAAGCGTCCCAATGAAAAATATATCTTTGTGCATATATTCAGTGCTACCTATGCCTCTGTCCTTATATCATGTAAAGATTATGTACTTCTATGTACCCTTAGTTTATATTTTTCTCAGTCAGAGCATCTACAATGGAGTTGTTAAATATAACTCACCACATGTCCAATAAAGTGGGTTTTAGGTTGTTTTTTAATGACACGTAAGCATAGTAAATGTGACTATTGATCTCTAACAGATCTCTAACACACTGGAGATGTTAAATGAACATACTGAAAGGGTTATATTAAATTTCAAATGAAAGGCATTGGTTAATTTTTTTATTATTATTATTATTATTATTATTATTATTATTTTGTTTCCTTACAAGTCTAAAGTCAACAATTAATAACATAAATTAATTAGAAAGTAAATAAAAAATGACACCTCAATTGTTAAAATAGCTGTTAACTCCAACAACAAAGTTAACTTCTTATTAAAAAGATTCTTTTTACACTTTTAATCGCATATATAGTGTGGCTACGATTTTTGGTTGTTAACTAACAAAGCAACTAAAATTGTGCTTCAACACCTCCAATGTAGATGCTCTTACATAGATAGAATGTTGTTGAAGGCTGAGAATTTCAAATGGGACTTCTTTTGGATATCAGTCTGTGGACTAAGTGGTCAGTGTAGTAGCCATAGTCTTAGTTGTTGCACGTCAAACTTAGTTGGAGATTGTTGGCAATAATCACCCATCTTTACTACTCTCTTGTGGTCTTCTTCACAATTTCCTTTGCTGAATTGCTAAGTAGTACTTCTTAATATAGGGAAGAATTAGAAGTATGTTGTGCAATCAAGAATGCAAAATTAGTGATGGGTGCTTATATGTATTAACTCAGAATCAGTGATTGTTGCTTCGCATCTTGATATGACACTCATGTCGCATCTCATACTTTGAATGGAGAAATTTAATGTGCATTTAAAATACCAGGAACTTGTGCTTATACTTGTCTCTATTCATGCAATGCTGTGAACTTGAGAACACAAAGTATGTTAATACTGGCCTTTCGAATCCTAGCTCTCTAGGTAACTTACTTGATTTGAGATGAACAGACTAATATGGTGTTGGTATACACCAGCATGTTCAATTTCTTGTGTAATTCTTAGCATGCATGTTCAATGTTCAATTTCTTGTGTAATTCTTAGCATGCATGTTCAATTTCTTGTGTAATTCTTAGCACATGTGATATGAATAATTGTCTGGTATTACTTGAACTTTTGTAATTGCTTAATCATTGCTTGGGTTAATTGCAGAATGGAAGAAGTCCAATACATTGTAAACAAGAAGGACATGTGCAACAAGAAGATAACCTAGCAATTAGCCTTTAAGCTAATGAATTAAATCCAGATGGGTCTCAGTGAGGATCAGCTGGAAAAATTGAAGCTCTCCTATGTTGGACCACTGTTTGAACTATCAAAACTTTCCATAGTTCTGGTCCACAAGTTGATAATGAGGATGGTGAGGACTAAGAAAAAGAATGAATTTTGGTTCAAGATCAACGGCTTGCCTATGAGGATGGTGAGGACTAAGAAAAAGAATGAATTTTGGTTCAAGATCAACGGCTTGCCTATGAGGTTTTGCATCCATGATTTTGCCCTGATTTCTGGCCTATGCTATGGACCTGAGCCAACCGGAGAGGACTACAAGTCCCTGCTAAAGAAAACAAGACTCAGAAAGTTGCCCTGATTTCTGGCCTATGCTATGGGCCTAAGCCAACCGGAGAGGACTACAAGTCCCTGCTAAAGAAAACAAGACTCAGAAAGAGGTACTTCAAAGGCATGACAAAAGTAACTATTGAAGGTCTGCTAGAGGCATTCGATCGCTGTGAGAAGATGAAGGACAAGTATAGACTATCACTGCTCCTATGCACTGAAGGTGAAGACCGTATAGATATGTTCAACCTCTACCCATGGGGCTCCTTGGCTTGGGAATATTTGGCTGGCATTCTAGATCGTGATTGGGGAGAACGGCTCAAGAAGGTGAAGACGGTAAAGGGGAAGAAGGGCACAGATCGGTACACCCTCTATGGTTGCCTTTTCTTATGCAGGTAAAATATATCAACAACTTGTGTTTTTAACATAATAATGCATATTTCATTCCATATGGTTGGACACAACAATAATTCAGCAATTTATGCAATAGATATGGGCCTATGAGGCAATGCTAATGATTGGAGAGTGATTTTCCATGTGACTCGGTGACTTCTACCCAAAGGATACTGCGCTCAGAGGCACATGATGCACCAAAGACTCATATTTATAGTGATTTCTTTAGGGATAACAAGGTAAGCAAGCATGATATGTGCAGGGACCTTCTGAATTTTTCCATTCCAATTTTATTTCCTCAGCATTCTCCACACAAACTTTAACAATATAGTTCCACAAATTCAGAGTGAATTTTTGAACTAGTAGGGAGAGCCAATTCATATGCCACAGGACCAATTCTTTTAATGATCTGATTGGGGCCATAAAATCTGGGAGCTAGCTTCTGATGAGATGAAGATTTCAGAGATGTTTGCTTATAAGGTTGTAGCTTTAAAAATACCCAATCCCCAACCTCAAATTCCCTTTCTGACACGACGCTCTTCCGATCTCGAGTAAAGCTTCATCCTATCTCTAGCTAAGGACAGGTTTTGTTTCAATTGCTGATCCAAAACTTGCCTTTCCAACAACTCATCTACAGCAGCAACATTTGACTGTTGATAAGGGCCCACAGCTAGATGTGGTGGTTTAATCCCATATAAAGCCTCAAAGTGCCTCATTTTGAAGGGCTATGCTCCAGGTTTGAGAAAAGTATGGTGATCCTGTGATTGGCTTAGTGGAAGGCCCTGAGGCTCTTGAAAATTTTCTTTGTACTCCCCCAGTAAAGCCCCAGTCTCTTCACGAACAGAATCAAATTGTGAGAATTCTTCTTCTACTGAGTATAGCTGTCCTACAATACCATAAGCTTGTTTGAACAGTAAATGTCCAAAAAAGCTTCCATCCATAGTTGTTATCTTCCCTACCTCATGATCATCAGTTAAGGTAACCAACTCTCCTTGATGTTCAAAAGCCATCTGCCTTTCTTTAAAGTCCATTAACATTGGACCGAATTGGCTTAACCAATCTATCCCTAGAACCATGTCGCTTCCCTTAATTCTAAGAGACCTTATAGGAAGCTGGAATTCCTAGCCCTGCATCGTCCACATCAGTGGCCTACAAATGATACTACTTTCCAATGTATGTACAGGTATTTGAGGTGTCAATAGGCAACTTCAATTCTTTTGCCAGTTGCTCATCAACGAAGCTGTGAGTTGCCCCATAGTCAATCAATATAGAGACAAGTCTTCCCTTAATGTATCCAGTGATTCTCAAGGTTTTATGTTTTTTTCCCACCTGCAAGTGAATGCAACGAGATGTGCAACACTTCACCTTTTACCTCCTCCTTAGAATCTTCACAGTCCTTATTGTCTTTAATTTTCAACATGTCCTCATCCTCATCCAACAACATATACGGCAGGGTCTTGTTGTTGCATATATGCTCAAATGTATATTTCTCATCACATTAAAACATAATCCTAGTGCCCTTTTGGTTTGTAAATCTTTTGGATAGATAATCTGTGGTTTGCTGGGTATATTCTCGTTGGGTTTAGGGTTAGTATCAGGTGGTTTATCAGGCCAAGGTTTTGCATAAGAGTTTAGGCTACTAGAAAGTTTTGGTTCCTGGGTTTTCGTAAGAGCTGAGAGAGTTGCTTCTCGTAGGAAGGCTAATTCATATGCATGTGGAAAGGTAGCAGGTTTGTGCATCTTCATTGTGTTTTTAATCTTAGATTTAAGACCACTTGTGAATACAAAAACATAATATGATTTAGGAAGGTTAGGAAAGGTAACCTGAATTTGAGACCTCAACTCTCAAACCTCTCTTGATATTCATTAATGGTGGTAAACTGCTTGATCTTGCTAAAGAGTTCTATAACTTCCTCTCCATCAGTACCAGCAAACCTTTTGCATAACCCTTTAGAAAACTGAGCCCGTGTAGCATTAAGAAATTGGGAGTTGAACCCATTAAGCGAAACATCTGCTTTTCCCTTCATATTCATTTTTGCCACATCTACATCCAGCCCAAGTGAGGAGTTCCCTTTCAAAACGAAATCTGCAATCGCGACTGCCAGAGTATCCTTGGTTCTTCCTTACTGCAGTTCTTTCATGAAGGTTCCATTAATCACCTTCGCTAGGTTTTCATTCTCTATTTTTATTGTCTCATGGAGTTGAACCAGAGACATCTCCGGTGCCCCTTCCTCTTCGGTTGAAATGTCCCCTTCAACAGTGGTACCTCTTTTCAAATCAGATTTCAGCTCTAGCTCAACGGTGAATCCATACCTGTGGTCTTCCTGTTGGATCTGCGGTGTTTCCAGCAACACCTCGGCCCCCTTTACTGCATTCACTGGCTTCATTCTTGGATCGCCAGTCTGCTACTTAACCAATCGAACTAGCACAGCTATAATTTCTCTATGATTTTGTTCGATGGTTTGTTTCAAGCTCGTAAACCCGTCGGTAAGTGATTCCATCGCCATTCTTTCCCCAGCAATCTACTGCTCTGATGCCAATTTGTTAGCAACCCTCAAAATCACAGCAGAATTTTAGCAATAAAATAAGAAAAAGATGAAGTAACGAATGAGCTTTCTGGAGATATATTCAATTTGTTGAAAGGGATTGAAGTAACTTGAAAATTACAGAGGAAATGGTGATGAGAAAAGAGAGGAATCAAGGATGAGAGAGAAAATCCAATTCTGGCAGAAGAAAAATATCCGTAACAACTTCTCTATCGTCCAATGTCTCTAATACAAAACTAAGAATAAAACAAAAAACGTTCTTTTAACCTATTCCAACTTTATTAAAATTGCACAAACTAAAACGATACTGTTTCCAAAATTTCAGAAATTTAGTTGGCAGCTTCCTTCTTCTTCCCAAGGCTCCTTCTTCCTTTTCCCTTCCAAGTTCTAGCCTCTACTAGAGGTTAACATCAACATACAAATTTACATATACCCAAATCATCATTGAAAAATAACTTCAAAAGAATCTTGTGAAAAAAGGAAATCTGACCTGAGACGATTAAACAAGAGATTCTGGTTCAACACTCTACCCTTTTTTAGTACTCGGCCAGTCGTCTCTGTCTTCATTTCGCTGTTTTCTTGAAATCTCTCGCTGTTGACCAGGAACTTAGGGCAGATCGTAGGTCAGTTTCGATGGGTGACTCGATTGAGAGAGCGACGAAGAGAGATTTTTGGGGTCGCCGTTGACCGGGAACTTGGGGTAGATCGTAGGTCAGTTTTTCTGGGTGACTCGATTGAGAGAGCGACGGAGAGAGATTTTTGGGGTAGGATTTTGGGCTCGGAGCTCCGACTGGTCACCTCCGCCAGCTGTGCTTCATCGGCCGCCGCGAAGTTGGGTCATCAGAAAGGTAGAGAGAGAGAGAGAGAGATTGTGTTGGGAGTCGATTTGGGGGTCGGGGTCGAATGAAAATTTGGGCTTTAAAATTGAATTTTTTTTTTTAAAAAGCCAGTTAGCAGCCAAATTTTTTGTTTAAAATTTGGGCTTTAAAATTGGGCGTACATCCTCAATCCTTTTCACCAAATAACTAATGTGAAATTCCCTTTCTATTCCCAAAATTACATTTTCAATGACTCTTAGAAAAGTAATAAAGTTTCAACCTTTTTTAAACGGTAAAAATCAGAAAAATTATAAAATCAAATGTTCTTTTTCCATATTATTTTAGGTAAAAATTAATATATTTCAATTATTTAATTAAAATCAGTCTGATGACCTTGAACTGTTAGCTTTTCCAGTTCGATGACCAGTTCAGTTTTCTGAATATTTGTGAACACTGGAATTAATGCGGAAAACAATCCGACGGGGTGAGATAAATACGAATATAGTTCACAATAAACTTTTTTTCAATAATGATTCATTAAAATTTTGAACTTTTTAAAAGTTAAAGGCTCATAAGCTACGGCTTTATTATGCATAATCCTTCTCTAAGTAGCTTAATATATGCATACATCCTTAATTCTTTTCACTAAATAACTAATGTGTGATTCTCTTTCGATTCTTAAAGTCACATTTTCAATTACTCTTAAAAAAGGAATAATATTTCAACAATTTTTTTAAACGCCAAATATCAAAAAATTATAAAATCGAATGTTCTTTTTCCACATTAATTTAGGCAAAAATTAATTTATTTCAATTATTTAATTAAAATCGGTCCAACGATCTTGAACCGTTAGCATTTTCAGTTCGATGATCAGTCTAGTTTTTCTGAACATTTGTGAACATTAGAATCAATCTGGAAAATAATCCGATAGTGTGAGATAAAGATGGATATGATTCACAATAAAATTTTTCTCAATAATGATCTATTAAAATTTTAAATTTTTTGATATTTTAAGGTCCATAAATTAAGGTCCTATTATGCATAACTCATTTCCAAATAACTTAATATACAATTCTTTTCACTAAATAAGCGGTGTGAGATTGTTTTTCTATGCCTAAAGTCATATTTTCAATTGCTCTTAAAAAAGAAACAAAATATCAACATTTTTTTGAACGGTAAAGATCAAAAAATTATAAAATCGAATGTTGTTTTTTTCCACATTATTTTAGGTAAAAATTAATTTATTTCAATTATTTAATTAAAATTGGTCAAATGATCTTGAACTGTTAGCTTTTCGGGTTCGACAACCAGCCTAATTTTCTAAACATTTGCAAATATTGGAATTATTTAGGAAACAATCCGACAGTGTAATATAAAGATGGATACGGCTCACTAATTCATAATAAACTTTTTTCAATAATGATCTGTTAAAATTTTAAACTTTTTGGAAATTCAAGACCCATAAGTTAAGGTCCTATTATGAATTCTTCTCCAAGTAACTTAATATAGGTGTAAATCCTCAATTCTTTTTACTACATAACCAATGTGAGATTCACTTTCTATGTTCAAAGTCATATTTTCGATGACTTTTAAAAAAGGAATAAAATTGTATTATTTTAGGTAAAACTAAATTTTATTTTCAATTATTTAATTAAAATCAGTTTGATGAACTTGAACTGTTAACTTTTCTGATTCAATGACAGGTACAATTTTTTAAATATTGGTGAATATTAGAATCAATCTAGAAGTTATCCGATTTTGTGAGATAAATTGAAACAAAAAATTAAGAAAATCGATTGAAATAAAATTGCTTA
Source organism: Nyctanthes arbor-tristis (assembly GCA_963692815.1). Taxonomy (NCBI): domain Eukaryota; kingdom Viridiplantae; phylum Streptophyta; class Magnoliopsida; order Lamiales; family Oleaceae; genus Nyctanthes; species Nyctanthes arbor-tristis. Next base: position 36,167 of record CAVNYN010221016.1, read on the forward strand.
GGATAAGGGGTAGAAAGTTTAAATGTAGAATAAGAGAGATTTGAGAAATTTCTTAAATAGAATGAGTTCTATTATAGGAAAGAAAGAAAATGTGGATAAAAAAAGAGAGATATTTTTAGATAAAATGAAATCTGATTTAATGGTTGGAATTAAAAATATAAAGATAATATAAAAAAGTGAAATTAAAAAAAATGGAAATGAAAGATAAAAATGGAATCTATAAATTGGTAATAAATAATAAGGTAAATAAAATAAAAATGTAAAATAGAAATAAATTGCCAAGATTAGTAAATTAAACTAACAGCCAAGATGATATATCCAATTTAGCAAGTGTTTTTAGGTGGGGAAAATTGAAATAGAAACTATTCTGCTTTTAAGTATATAATTATAATAATAATATATAGATATAGATTGCTCTCACAGTCTCAAATACTATCGCCATCCTAATAAGATAATCCTATTTCATTTTTCACATAAATTAAAAAAACTGTATTTAATAATATTAAAAAAGTAAAACGTAACATAATTCTCCTATTATATTATTTCATTTATTTATTAATTATTTCACTTTAATAATTCTATTTTTTTATAACTATGCACATTAAATAGGAACAGAGAACTAATAATCCAACTTTTTTTAAAAAGAATCGTATTTTGAGACGGATGAAAAAAGAAAACTGAACTATCTTTTTTAGACTAATGTAATATATATAGTTCACTTTATTTCTTCAAGTGAATTAAGTATATATTGGAAATATACATTGAAATCTGTATTCATAATTTACTCTTATTTAGTGAGTAGAATTTAAATAAGATAGTTTTAAACTGTTAAATATGGGTAAATTAATAAAATAATATAAATTTGACTTTTTAATAAGAAAAGTAAACTATATATTTGAAATATTTCAGAAAAAAATACTGGACCGTCTAAGTTCTATTGGCAATTAAATCACATTGTGTACAATTTTGACATTCAACCTGATCTAATTATAGATAGAATAATGTTAAACTATTTTAGAAGTTCAGGGATTTCGCCCCTAGATATAATACCACCTCACCCAACCTTTTAAATATAATTGTATTTGGTAATGCTACATTTTTTTTAATTAGTAAATAATTTTCTAGTGATTCAGTTCTTCAGGGACCTATATTTAATTTTTCTATAAAACCAAAATGATTTTCTTAAAGAACCAAAAGGGCTGATGTGGCATGTCCATCTAAGCAAATAGTGAGCCCCACTTAAAAAATCAAAACCCACAGATTACCCCACCCTATTTTTTTAGCAACCCAAACCACCCTCACCCCGAAAAATCTCTCTTTAAAGCAGCCAACATCTCCCGCGCCGGATCTACAGAATCGCCAGCGACATAGCCACCCAAAACCAACCCTCACAGATTAACTGGTGCATTGTTTTCTTATTTTTAGCGTTTAATTTGAATTGCGTGAAGAGAAACTCCGGTCCGCTCAAATCGACGGCCGACACGGTTGAAAATGCTGAAGCAGCTCTTGAAACCCTTTTACTAACAAATACCGAGTATTGGTGCTGCGCCACTACTTCAGTTCGAATGAAGATGAAGAGAGGCCGGGGGGGTCAATTATGTCGTCGTAATGGGGGTGGGAATGCGCAGCACCATCGACCCGGCGTCGACTGCTACATCGGTGTTGACGTCATATGCACACAGATCGGTAGAGCTGGGTTGGGTCGAGAAGAGAGAGAATTTGGGGGGTGTCATGATTTCAGACAAGGAAAGGGGCGATGGGTCGGCGGGGTGGTTGGTTACGGTTGGCTCAGGCCGGCGGATTCACCGTCGCCGGCGATTCTACAGACTGGGGGGGGGCGCTTGTTCCGAGAGAGAGAGAGAGAGAGAGAGAGAGAGAGAGATTGGTTTTTGTGGGGTGGGGGGTTTGACGGAATGAGACGAGAATGTGGTGGTAATTTTTGGTTTTTGATTTTTCAGGTGGTGCCCGTATTAAATTTTGGGGGAAATATGTAGGGTGTACATGGCCTGCTATTTGCTTGGGTGGACAGCCACATCACCCCCTTTTGGTCCTCTAATAAAGTCATTTTGGTTTTGTAGAAAAACTGGACCTATATTACATTAATTTATGTAGTACTTATAATGACATTCTTATTCTTATTCTTAACTAAACGTGTAATAGTTGAATTGTTTTAAATTTTAATAGATACTCCGTCAATCTCAAAAAGATAATTTACTATTCTATTTTTTTTAGCCCTAAAAAGATAGTTAACTTACCATATTGAATAAATATTTAATATTTCATTTTCATATGTACTTTTAATTAATTATTATTATTCAACTACTTATGTATTGAAAATATTTCAAATAATTAATAGCACAAGGATATATATGAAAAAATGAGGTAAAATTAAATGTTCTAACAACATTACCTATATTCTTAATCCACTTAAAATTATCTATCAGACTATCTTTATAGAACATATGTAGTATTACTTTGATTATTTCAATTGTTTCGTCAAAGTGAATTCATCTTAACATTATTTAGTTTTGATCATCTACCCCCATGTGGGTAGATTAAAGTCTACCCCTCCTACATGGCATGTTATTTGGCATGTCATGTAGGAGGGAGTAGACTTTAATCTACCCACATGAGAGTAGGTGATCAAAATTATAACATTATCTTTTATCTTATTTGCTATCCTTAATCAAATTGTATGATAAAACCTAGCATAAAAATTAACTAATTTCGTTGGGTGGTATCAAAATTTCATTAAACTAACCAAAAAAAATGTTTTAATTATTATTATTATTATTATTATTATTATTATTATTATTATATCTAAAAAATGTAGAAAGCAAAAGAAAATGGTGACAAGGCAGTGTCTGTCAGGTGGATCGGTGACAGCGAAATTGATCAGAATATAATGGTCCCGTGGCCTTGACAAATTGGAATTCTACTTTTCCACTTAAAATTTAAAAGAGTCAATTAACCAAAAATCAATATACACCACTCTCCAATAGTCCGAATTTGATTAAGTAGCAAATAATAGAGTTTTGATTTAACACTATATGTTATGATACTATATAGTATTATATGATCATGTAGTGTGTATGACGTGCATCGAGACACGCTATATAGGAAACCACAACTATGTGGTGTATATCAATGCACGTTACATGTATATATGACATCATATATATTATTTTATATCATTATCCTAAATAATTTGTATTTTTACACTATCAAACAAATGGTATAATACAGAATAGCTGTTCATTAATTTGTGATTGGTAATGTGCTCATATGAACCGTGAAAAACTTTTACCATGTTACTTATTATATCTACCTATATATATATATATATATATATATATATGATACCCATTCAGACACTATCTAATTCTACCTCTACCTTTGATTCAATTCAATGGACACATACGCAAATAGACATAATAATTAGCCTATCTCTAGAAATTTTTGTACGAATCATTGGTACTGATACAATTATAAAGCTAAACATCTAGTCATCTAGTGCTTAAAATCAACCGCTGCCAATACTCTCATTTCACACTATATATATCCTCCTCCAGTATTATTATACCTTAACAAGATAAAATTTCTTTATTGTCTCAGGTAAAATATTTAGCGCTAGGTATGACGAAGGACGCAGGGGTGGCGGAACACGGGTCGTTCACGGCCAAGGACTACCACGATCCGCCGCCGGCACCACTCATCGACTCAGAGGAGCTGACAAAATGGTCCTTCTACAGGGCTCTAATAGCTGAGTTCATAGCCACTCTACTCTTCCTCTACATTACGGTCTTGACCGTTATTGGGTACAAGAGCCAGTCCGATACCGATCTTTGCGGTGGCGTCGGAGTCCTCGGAATCGCCTGGGCATTTGGTGGCATGATTTTCATTCTCGTCTACTGCACTGCTGGGATTTCTGGTTACTATACTGTTTCCATTTTGTTTTTTTTTTTTTTTTTTTAAAAGATTACTTGTATACCTTATTATGGAAACTCATTGAACTCATATTATAAAATTGCTATAAAATTTATCCTATTACAAAATAATTGTTTCTAATTCCACGAATTGAAAAATTACAAAATACTACCTCTGTCTCTCACAATGATATATTTATACTCTTTTTATGTCTAAATTATAGTTTACTTTTCTCGTAATTAAAATATTAATTTTTTATATAATGTACATTTTTATAAACAAAGTAGAAATATTGAAAATGTTTAATAAATAATAATTGATTTTTTTCTTAATTTTAATTTTAGGAAAACACTATTTTTTGTGAATTTGAGGTAGTTTATGATTAGTTAATCTGCTCAATTAATCAATTAAAAGGAGTTTTGAAGTTGACATTTTAAGATGGACTCTGGTTTAAGTCTACATCATCTTTGTGGATGGACGCAGGGGGTCACATAAACCCGGCGGTGACATTTGGCCTATTCTTGGCACGTAAAGTGTCGTTGCTCCGGGCAGTGATGTACATGGTGGCACAGTGTTTGGGTGCCATTTGCGGCGTTGGTTTGGTTAAGGCTTTTCAAAGATCGTACTACAAGAAGTACGGCGGAGGAGCCAACGAGCTGGCCGAAGGGTACAGTACCGGCGTAGGCTTGGCAGCCGAAATCATCGGAACATTTGTCCTTGTTTACACCGTCTTCTCCGCCACTGATCCCAAGCGGAACGCCAGAGATTCTCATGTCCCGGTATGAGATTCATCTTCAGTTCCTTTGCTCTACTAATTGGTAATTAATTACTTTTAATCAACACAATTTTTTATTTTTTATTTTTTTGGAAATTGCACTAGGTATTGGCACCTCTACCAATAGGATTTGCCGTTTTCATGGTACATTTGGCCACCATTCCGATCACCGGCACGGGCATCAACCCCGCCAGGAGTCTTGGGGCCGCCGTAATCTATGACCAGGATAAGGCTTGGGATGACCATGTTAGTACATAAATTCCCAGTTAACTTTACTCTCGTATGGTTTTGATTTTGTTCATATTATTAATTTAATTTCACTCCAGACTCATTTTTATCTACATTTATTTATTGTTTATAAATTGATTTGCATGTCTCATAAATCATAACTTTTGTTTAATTTTCAATTACACATTCTGGGAAAAAAGAAAAATCTCAAAATTTGTTCTCAAAAAAATAAAAACCATAATAATGTAGTCTCCGTGTCGCTATTTTGTATGTTTTAAATTAGACTTCCTATAGTGAATATAGTAGGTGTATTAACAAACTCAGAAGTCAATAGTCTACATCGATCGAAATTATCCTGTAATTAACTGTAATTTATGGTTGGTTATGTGACGCAGTGGATTTTTTGGGTCGGGCCATTTATTGGAGCAGCCATTGCAGCATTTTACCACCAATTCATATTGAGAGCAGGAGCAGTGAAAGCCCTTGGTTCATTCAGGAGCAATGGTTCCCATGTTTGATCTTGAGTTAATTATTTAAGATTTTCATTGTTATTCCAAAAAGACCATTGATGATGGAAGAGTTCTCTAAAGCCTTGGAATTGTATGGATAAGAAGAAAAGATATGGGGAACCCTTTTTTTTTTTTAATTTCCAATTGCTTTTGTCATTTGTACTTTAGCGTGGGGCTTGCCGCTTGTCTACGTAGTGGTTTTTAAATTTTAAGTGCATCTCTTTTATGGTTGTACTACAAAAAAAAAAAAAAAAAGGTGTCCGTTGGAGCAACTTTAAATTTATCAAAATCATAGGATGAAAATCAACATCTATTTCTAATTGTGCATTCTTGTAATAAAATAATATTTTCTTTTGCTAACAAGTTTTGCTTCAAACTTAAAAAAGTTTGAAGCCCTAGATTGTATTCGACTAGAGTACTTGTACAATATTATTTATTGTTAGAATGTACAGTAGAAAAAGTGTTATTATAGTTAGATGCTCAAACAGTATCCAATTTAAATAAGTATTACAATAGTTAAATATTTACGTTGTGGACGGAGTGTCACGAGTTCAAACTACACCTGTCTTTCTCCTCTTTTCTTTCCCCTCTTCTACGAACCACACTTGCGTTTCTTCTATTTTCTCTTCCCTCCCCTACATCTCCATTGTATCACCCAAAAAAGAAAAAAAAGGTGTGGCCGCATAACATAAATAAATGGTTCCAGTAAATTCAAAGAATCCACGTCCGACAAATTCCAGCCACTCATTTTTATTTTTTTCAAATATTTTGAAATAAAAAACCAACGTTCAATTGAAAAAAAGAATGCAAATTGTTTTTGCAAGTGGACCATTATGTAGTGGTATGAGATAGGCGAATGAGGTGGGGTGGATGTGCAGTGGTGCTTTAGTGGGGTTACGGCTCAACTTGGTATAGATAATTCAGACACCTCTCTCTCTCTCTCTCTCTCTCAAATTAGAAATGGAATTGTAACAAGTGAGATAAAAAGGTTGTAGAGATCAGAGCTACTTCAGTTTACACAACTCCAGATGGTCACTCTATTTTGGAAACCGAACCGGCGAGTTTGACCGGAAAGCTAGGAATTCACCCCATATTGAGTTGAAATTCTCCAAAATCAATGTTAAAGAATCAATACAGTTATAAATTGATCATAAAGGTCTAGAAAAAACCAAGGAAACTAGAAAGAAGATGAACTCTTTTTTTTGAGGAAAAATATATTTTAAGGTTAAAATTTAATTTTCAATTATTTAACCACTTTGACGTCTGTTCGACTCAATTATTATACCTTTTGGCACTCAAGCCCTTGTCTTTTTTAAGTGGATGTCCCGTTAAACATTGGATGGTCCAGTAAATTTTCTCAATCCCATTCATTAATACAAAAAAACGTTACAATTCATGGTAGAGGGAATCATAATATTAATTATCGCTTTACCCATACAAACATTCAATGAGATCTTACTTTACGATTATTAAAACTCAGATAAAAAGTCGTAACATCCAAAAGGGAAAATGTCCTAACATCTGATAATTATTATTGACCCACGCGAAATATAACTTTTTGATTTCATATGATAACAACTAGGTAGTGGGCATCATTTGTGCTATTCGAGTTGGGCCACCGGAGAATGCACGCAACCGATTGAAGGAGTATCAAAAACGAAAAGAAGACTTTTCCTCTGGTCCGTGCGCGAGCATATCCAACGGCTAGTGCTAAGTGCTGCTGATGTGGTAGTTATTTAGAGGGTCACGTGTCTAAAATATGAGAGAATAATTGATTTCCTTGATATTGAATATAATATATTTAAAATATCACATAGATGTGTGTTATGTGTGTTACGTATTGCACGTATGCATAATAACATACATATATGGGCAAAAAAAATTTGTTTCCCCATTATACGTCTAGCAGGATTATCCAACTAGATGCATATGTGATTTGAGATTATTTGACAACATCCATGTGAGTTGTCCCACTGTAAGACAACCCCATGTAATTTGTCTAATAATCTCTCATCATATGTGTATCTGACTAAATAATCCCACCAGATGTATAGTGAGAGAACGAGACTGACAATATATGTATGCCCTATATATATACACACAATTCCAGATCAACTATACACGGAAAGAATCTTAGCTATATGGAAAAATATAACAAGATATTTTCTATACATTATTAAAAGAAATAAATCAAATACAAAGGGTAGGTCTTGGAGCCAAATGTCACGGGGTGGTTTAGTTTCACAAATGAAAACCGGCACCCGTGCGGCCTTAGCATTCTACCTCGTGCAGAAACAGCGCTAAGTCAGCCTACACCGTCGTCCCACACGACGTCCCACACGTCCCCCTAACCACTCGAGATTAAAGGCCTCAAACGTGTAGCGAGTATGGTTGAGAACGAGAATGAGTAAAGTATAAAGGACTAGGAGAACGTTAGAACGTTTTATTGACACTACAATAACACAATGTTTACAAGAACGACACTCCACCTCGGATGCGTGTTTCACTCTTTCTTGTACCTCGCTAACTCTCCTATCCTCACTTATACAACTCCACACTAGGAGCCTCTCTCTACATATTCTCTACCCTCTCAACCACACTCTCATTTACAATGGGGTTTACCCCTATTTATAGACAAGAACTCAAAACCTCATGGGCCGGGCCTGGATCAGTTTGTGGCATGGCAGCCCACCTGCCAGCCGTCTTCCAGCACGTTCCAGTCTGTCAGCAACCCCCTGCCAGCATATTTCGGCCCAGCTGTGCGCCCCATGGCACAGCCGTCGTCCTTGACTTGTGCAGCCGTCGTTTTGGACTGGCCAGCCGTCTTTCCAGCAACTTGCAGCTGTCGTTCTGGGCCTTTCCAGCAACGTTCCAGCTGTCGTTCAAGCTCTCGGCCAGCCGTCATTCTGGACCGTTCCAGCAACACGTCCAGCTGCACGGCCGCCCTCTCGGCCCACTTGCACCCCAGCTGTACAGCCCTCGTCTGCCCACTTGCATGGCCAGCTGTACAGCCGTCGTCTCCAGCCGTCGTTGTTGACCGCTCATCTCCACGGCTGAAAACCTTCAGAATTCGGCCCCAACACTTAGCCAAATTTCTGGGGTGTTCCACGCCAGAACGTTCCACACCGTCCTGCTCCAATTCGGCCAGCTCCGCGCTGCCGTCCTCGGGGCCGTTGCTCACGGCCTTGCCACACGTCCCCTGCCGTGTGGCGCCGGTCCGCCCGAATCTTCCTCGGCCTCGCACCCGTGCCTTCCTCGATGCCATCCCGCACCTCTTGTGCACCTTGGGCTCGCCCGTGTGCTGCCGTCTTTGTGGCTGACCCTCTCGACCATGCACACACGTCCTATGTCGTACGCGCCGTTCAAGCCGGTTCCTCATTCGGCCATGCCCGCGTGCGTCCCTCGCAGCCCCCTCATGCACCCCTCGTGCATCTCGGCCTCGCCCGTGGGTAGCCTCAACCGACATGTCACATGCGGGGCATGACACAAAGCTAGCATCAACCTTCCGGACACTTCTCCATATCTTTTGCCAAATCGGTAGAATATTCTAGACGAGCTACAGTTGACACATTATCTTTAACCCCATTCCTGGGGAAACTGAAGCTCCCATTAGAGACTCCAATCTTGGAAACAAAAGATAAAAATTTATGGAAGAAAATGGCTTAGTAAAGACGTCCACGAGCTGGTTCTTAGAAGAAATATAAGATACATTAAAAGAACCTTGAGAAACATGACTCTGAACAAAATGATAATCAATGGCAATATGCTTCATGCGAGAGTGAAAAAATGGGTTAGAAGATAGATATGTAGCACCTATGCAATCACAACAGAGAATAGGAGATCGACTAAGAGGGAGACGAAACTCATTAATTAAGTTCTTAACCCAGAGAACATCAGTGGAGCAAGAAGCTAAGGCACGATATTTGGCCTCAGTAGAAGACCGAGCAACAGTGCGTTGCCTCCTAGAAGACCAAGAGATAGGAGAGGAACCCAAGTAAAGAACATGACCAGAAGTGGAAGTGCAATCGTCTGGATTGCCACCCAGTCAAAGTCAGATAATACCAGAACACCAACAGCATTACGAGAGCACCAACTTTAAGCTTCAACTCATGGTTGGGAATACCAGAGAACATCTAACTGTATTTAGGAATCCAGTTGAGTGGATATTATCAAACAACGATTTGCTCCCCTTTGTTCTGCATAAAACATCTGCACTCATATATTCTTGTCCGAATTCATATTTGAGATCATATATTCATTTATTACATTGACGTCATCATTCTTGGGAGCCAAAATTGCTCGACCCTGTAAATAGGAAGCGTCACAACCATTACTGGAGAAGGTAAGGTAAGTGCTCTCAACTATAGACTTTATAGGATCACACGTTGATGCTATCAAAACATCATTTGGCATTTGGACTTCAGTGTGACCATCATTTTCCCTGCCTGCTGTGCCATCTCCAACGCTTATCATCCATTCGGAGAATGCTTTCAACTCATTGGCCTCTTCACTGTTGCCCATGCCTTGCAATCTCAAGTTTTTTGTCAACCTCAGCACTTTGCAATGCTTCCACAAATAAGAAGAATTGATTGTCGCATGCACCACATCTTGACGCGACCCTTTTGGAATAACAGGCAAAATTTGCCTAAAATCTCCACTAAAAACCATTTTTTTCCCATTGAATGGTTGTACGGAACTATTCAAACTGTCATACCTCAAAATCTCTCACAAGCTTTGGTTGAGAGCTTCAAAGCAATACTTATTCATCATATCAATTGGGCCAATGGGCTTCCGTGCTTGATATTGCAAACATAGTTTTCATCGGGATTTAGAGGAATTGAGAATCGGGAATGCGCCTTCTAACCACCTGGCAAAAGAAGAGATGCTATCCCGCTAAAGGCAACATTGAGCACAATCTCACCCCTTGAACAAACAACTGCAGAAAGACTTTTCCACACAAATGTCTTTCCCGTACCACCGTAGCCATATAGGAAGAACACGCCAGATTCCTTTTAAGCTTATCAGCCAAATATGCTCTATCATACGACAACTCATCAAGTATCAAAAATGACAAATCATCAACAGCAGTTGGGATTGGCATGCACGTAAACTCAAAAAGACTCTTTCCCTTACTACGCATTATATTTTCAATCTCCAATAGGACGTAGTTTTGAATTTGCTCAGATGTTAGTTGTAAACCTAAATAAAAGCAATTATAATTAGTTCACAGACACTACATTAAGCAATATTGAATTAACTCACCTATAGAAATTAGTATCATAAAAAATATGACGATACCATTACGTTGATTTCCAATCAAAGTCCTCTGCCGATATAATATGTCATCTGATAGAAACTCCTAGCACTTACTCCACACATCATCGGGCCATGACATAGAATCCGATACCAATAGAGTTGCAAAAAGATTTCTTAGCAAATGACCTGAACCCCATTGACTCGCTTCAATGATGGCATCAATGTACTCCTTATCATCATGCAAAAGTCCATGTGCATAGCACGCATCCCTAAAGGTCTCATACCTAACACCATTAACAAATTTTATATCATCGTAACTGGTAGCATCTCAAACGATAGTCAGCATAAATCTTAAATAGTAAAGTTCTCCTTTACCAGGAGGTATATAATAAAGTCGTTCAATTGTATTTCCCTACTGATGTGGTCGCCATTCCCTATCCTTACTATCCCAAACAAACTTCGTTGGGAACTCTGAGTAAGTCAACATCCTAGCCTCTGGATATTTTTTGTTTGCATTCATCCACACAATGAACATACTCTGTTTGACAGTTGGTTGGTTAACTACCCTGTCAAGTGATTGATTAGCAGAGAAATAAACCGACTGTTCTCCTGGCAGATAGAACGCCAACCGCTCAACTGAGGTGTCTCTATAGTGAATATCATAGACAAAAATTCTCCATGCAGTCTCACACGAAGAAAAATATCTACAATCATAGTACATTTTAATCTCATCCACACCACCGTTTGAGCCGTCATTTTCAGCACTTTCATAGAAACCTGACGTGACACGATCATGCCCTTTGTGCACATACTTGAAGAGGTACTTAATAGATCTTGACTGATTGCACTATCCGACATTTATATGATCACCATATTTTAGCAAGAGATTCCTGTTGTGAGGGACGAAAAATCTGTTATCTAAGTCAACGCCATTTTTGCTCACAGTTCGTCCATTATCCCTACGTCTGTACAAAAGATATCCATCTTCATCTAAAACAGTGGCTTCATTGAATTTTTTGGGAAATGCTTCTCACACTTTCCATCCCGCATTCAGGGAGAACTTTTTCCAGCTATACCGTACGGACCATGCATCATGAATTCTTTGACAGCAGCATGGTAGAATGGATCTATTTTTTCATCTAGAATTTCAGCTAAAATAATTTTATCAATATCATCTATGTTCAGATTAGTTGGATTTCCCTCCAGCCAAAGCAATATATGAGCATAAGGCAATCCACGTTTTTGACACTCAATTGTGTACATTGCTGTGGAAATAGAATAGTTAGTAACTTTTAATCATTATTAGAACAACTTTTTGTACTTACGAAATTAGAGTTGTATATAATATTAGTAAGCACTAGATAAAGGTTCACGCATAAAAAAAAAACTTTAAACATACATGATCTAACTTTTCCAAAAACTTTGTTCTACCTCAAGTCTTTCATAGGGAGGTCCAACTTCATCTTGAAAACTCTGCATGCAATATCAGGTCTGTCTTTGATCCTTAATCATCTACTTTGAACATATCGAACAATCTCTGGCCATTTTGGATTGCAGGTAAATGTTACGAATAGATTTAGATATCCATAAAATCTGCATATGGCCATAGCATCTTGATAATTTTGGATCATCCATCGAGGACCACCGATAAATGTGGCGGGCAGATAAACTCTTGTACCATGTAATGCAGCATCTGTCTCGCCTCTATGTAGTGCCTCATGTAAGCGATTGAACATTTCACACCTTAACTCTTTCTGGTACGCTTGGGTGTAACATAAGCGTGACGACTCAACTATCGCGTAGGCATCGACTAAGAATTGTTGAAATAAGCATCTAGAAAATAAGATATGTAGCAATTCACATGCTCTTTCTTGTAAACAGAAAACAAAACACTTATGGATGCTAAGAGTAGCATGGCCACATTCTGAATTTGAATTTGATGAATTAAGTGGAACATCTACGTATCCATTTCACCCATTTAAAAAAAGCAACGAATACTGTAATGGTAAGTATAATGGTTGTAGCTCAGTCTACGTCCCGACTACCTTGCTGATTTTCAAAATCACCCACAATCAGGTCGTCCACCTCGTTATCATTTTCTGGCAAGTTATATTGTCGATCATCTGAGTTAGACCGATAATCACTTATTCCAGGTTGACCAATTAAACGTATCCTCACATTTACGGTTTTCTCTGTGTGCATCTTATTACGTACAGATCGAAACTGCTTTACTAGATCATTGTAATTGTCCAGCATGTCTTTTAAATCATGAATGATATCATCAAACAACCATGAATTTCTTGAATCAAGCCTATATAAAAAATAAAGATAAAAAAAGACGAAAACGAACATCAAATAAGGTGACGAAAATTTTTCGATTGCTAACCTCTGATGCAGGATCTATATTATAAAGTTGGGTGTAACATGGTTCAGCTCCCTGTGCAGATAGTAAACTACCAATTTTGTGACATATTTATCCATGTAGTCGGAAAATAGGAGCGGATCTCCCATCGTTTAAACTATCATCTATTTTTCCTCACATAGAAGTGAAGGAGAACATCATGTTGTATATTCGAATATTGTTAGCGAAATTTTTACTCCTATCATCATTGCCATATAGCAACTCTTTAAATAGACGCGGAGGATCTTCCATTAGAGGAATACTAATTTTGCCATGAATACAACATGGTGAGAATTTCGGGCCTCTATAGGTTTTGTAACGCTTATCAATCCGTTCCTCGAACCAAAAAAGGGCTGAACAGTAACGACACGTATAAGAAGGATTGCCGAGATCCATGCATTCTACAAGTGCAAAAAACAATAATATTATTGTGAAATACTTATTTAGACACATATTAGGAACACTCGAAACAATTCACTCAATGGTATATCAAACCAAAAAAAATAGTATTTCATGAAATATTTCATTATTTCTATAGATTCTCAATTTCAGGAAAATTATACTATTATAATTATCATGCTATGTGAATGGTTTACAATATGAGAATAAAGATTTGATAAAAGAATTTATATTATTATGTTATGAAATATTTGTGAAAGCATATTATAAGAATTATTTTCAAAACCACCAAAGTACATGTGTGATCGTTACCCGCTCTGCATCATGTGATTTGTTCCACGGTGCATGACTAGTTATATATAGGTCTTTGAGACCCATTGTCATACACACATAGGCTTTGGACTGTGTATGGTGGTGTTTGCCTTTGGGGCTTGCTCTGCACGCATATGGCAAGTTATCCAGTTATTCAGTTATCAGTCTCACTCAGTTCTAAGTAGTATGCCTTGTACATTGAGATCACTCTGTACATGTGTGCTATTGCTTAGCGGTACTTTTAGTGCGAATTTTCCAGTTATAAGAAATTATCTAAGTTCCAGCTTTTATGACTCAGTTTACAATATATTGAGAAATTATATGATTCAGTTCAAGTTCTCAGATTCTATTCATAGTATTCTCAACATTTTCATAATTCAATATTTCATTTGTAAGTTAACTAGATGGTTTCCAACGAATTCAGTTATATTTATGTATTACAAAGCTCAGCAGAATTTTCAGAAATTAAATAATACGAAAAGCTATAGATATGTATTTGTGAACTTATCCATTCACTGAGTTACGAGCTCATATATTTTCTAATGTTTTCTTATCAGGAGGTGACCCAGCTTGAGCAGAGTGAGATTTGCCTGCATGATCAGAATTTGCTACCACGTTCAGAATATTACGGCATAGTGCATTTTGCCATCTCATGAAACAGTGACATATTTCATATCTTTATTCTCATACTAGTTAGAAACATTGAGTATTGCATATGTTTTAAAATTGATTTTGATGTAAAGCGAAGTGTAAACCTATTTTGTATTCTTTGGAGTTTTATTAGATGGATGGCGTAGGGAATTATTGTTTATGGATTGGTTGTGGATTTTTGAATTTGTCACAGGTTGGATAAGTCCATTTTACAGGGGTGACTCTGTCAAAATTTTTATAAAATCATTTTAGTCCAAAAGTCTGTACAGTTTCAAGAAAAGTCTTAGTTTGCCTTGGCGGTGAGCCCAGGTCAAACTAGTATTCATCGTCGGCGTACGCCATGTGTCAGGCCTAGCAGGATAGCCTGGGACGGGGCGTGTCAATGTTACTATAAAACTAAATACAAATTTCAGATGTCCATCTCGACAAGTTCTGGTTGAGATTCTCACTTATGAAGAATGCTTAGGTTCAGTAGTGGACTAAAAGTGTTATTTCGAGTTGACCTCATAAGCCCAAATAGATCTGGTTACTTACAAGAGCAAAAATTCAGACATTTCACAAAGAAAATTGCACTATGTACAGCATAAGCAATATATAAATATGCATGCATATATAAGCAAGTAAATTAATTATGCCATATGCACCAAATGAGAATATGCTCACCTCTCATCCAAAGCAATAATAAAAGAACACAATATTGTAACAAAGACAATATTGTTTCCTCGAAACTTGCAAATATTTTAATGTAGTAGTAGTGCAACAAAGATATTGTGCAACTTGGTTGCTTATATAATTTGGTAGTGAAAATTTGTGAATTTCCATACAGCATTCAATGGGGAATATTTCTTTCATATTTACTATGCAAATTTTAGCAAAGCTGGAAATTTAGAAACGTTCTATGAATTGTTGAGGTTGCTCTAAATAAAGAGCACCAATAGCTGTTTATGAATCGCACGCGAATAGAATTTACAAATACCCTAATTAATAACAATTGGCATACAACAATTTATATGCATCAAGAATAATAAATAGCTGTAACAAATAACTCCAGGACCGGTCTTGAACTTTTTGAGACTTAAGGCAAAATTTTGAAATTGGGTCCTCAAAATGTAGGAACCATTCAAATTTTATTCCAATGGAAGGTAAAAATTTATAAGCAAATAATAACGCGACGAATATTTTGAGAAATCGATTATGTACTATTAGATTGAACGTTATATCCTAAAGTATAAACTATTAGTAAAAACACTATTTTATAAGTTCGAGAATATTTTAATTTTCTTCCCAAGTATAAGAATTTAGTAAAGCTGATTATGACTTTTTAACTTATGGAACCAAAAAATTGACAACATTTAGGAAAAAAGAAAATCAAATTTTGAATAAAACAAACCGAAAAAATTATATATATACTAAGAAATAGCTAAAGAAAAGTATCCATGCACATAAATACAACAATAAAGGAAAATTTAAAAATTAAGTAAACAAATTACGTGTAAGAAGAATAAGTGCTAAAATAGTTTTTTCTTTTGTTTTTTTTTTCCCAAAAGGAAGGTGTTAAACTGGAGTACTTTGATGAATCTCAACATTAAAAAGTAAAGAAATTATTCCCTTTAAAAAAGAAAAGCAATGAAATTACGGTAAAAAAAAAAAAAGAGCATTAAATGTGAAGTGATTGCCCAACTTTTTCACTAGTACTGGACGAAAAGGGTGGGAGGAAAAGGCCACTAAAGAAGTAAGAAATTGAACCCGTGACCCCCCCCCCCCCCAACAAAAAAAAAATAATAATAAAAGGCATTTTATTTTTTATACCTATAAAATATATATTGTAATAAAAATATAAAGCCATATAGAATTCCGAGTGTGAGACGGTCGCCTCATCCGCCTGACATCAGGGCCGACCTCAACTGTAGATGGACCAAATTCCATTAGGTGAGTCGACACAATTGCAAACAAAGAATTGACTGCAAAGTTAACAAAAAAATAATTATTAAAAAAAACTAGAGGAATATAAAATAATGGAATCTAAATCACGCCTAATGCATCTATAAATTCCATCCATGTTTCTTTATCAAAACTTACAATACATGACTTGTTAGAATTGGTCTACTTTCATCCTCCAAGATTTTAGGATGTGATCTAATTTGCTTAAACAATCATAGTTTTCACCACCCCGCCCATCAAGTTTGTTTTAATTTTTTTAGTGTAAGAAATGGATGATATATTTTGTGATATTGATCACAAATCCAAGCCAGACTCTATAGTAATGAGGCTCCTGCGATCCGCCATGGACAAAGCTCATGAGAAGGTGCAGTCTAAGGATGGACCTATCGAGTTTTTACATGAAAGATCCAAATTTTATGAATTGGCAGCTATTCTAGTGGAGGGTGGTTTGAACATTGTTCAAGAAGAGACCGGATCCGTTGAGGACAACCGTGACAAAATCCTTTCAGATTTGATGGAAATCCGGCATTGGCTCCGGGGACGAATCAAAGACATGAAAGATCTAATAATCGACAAAGACAGAGAATTGACACAGCGGTTAGAGAATGAATCCAAGCTTAGGCATGCACTTGAATTGAAAGAAAAAGAATTAGTTTGTTTGTATGACAGGTTAGATCCTGGTAGGGTGAAGAATGAGCATAGTGCAACAGAAGAGGATATATGTGAATTGAAGAACTCATTAGATCAACAAGTACTGAATATAAAGCAAAAGTTAGAGGATGAGAACAAAAGTTTAACGAATGAAGCAAAGAAAATGACGTCCCATCTTTCAAGTCCGGATTTCATTTCTAGCTTCACTGAAGACAAGGAAATATCTGAAAGTTTAGGTATTAAGGAAAAAGAAGTTTACTGGGATGATAAATTTGCCCGACTAAGGCTCTCAAGAGATTCTTCGAGGCCTGAGCACAACACTTTGATTAGATGGATGAGTTCTGACCTTGATGATTTAAAAGAGACTCTTGATCTTGCATTTGGGAGGATGAGAAGTGCTGAACTTCTCCCACTGGAGAAACAATGGAGATGGACCATAGAGAAAGATATTGAATCACTCTTGGTTAAAGACTTCACAAAGGATCTCCAACAAAGTTTTGAACTAGAATTAAACAAAAGAACTGGGCTCTTGATGGATGATTGGTTAGAATTTATTGATGAGATGAGAGCCCTTTGTCATGAATTGAAGTCTTTTTGTATGGTAGATGAGAAAAGGTCGAATAATTTTAGTTCTTTTCATCCAATACGTCGAACAAATAGTGAGCCATTACTTGATATTGATTACCAGGAAAGGCTGCTTGAGGAGGTTATTGAAGATGATGAAAGCCATTATGTCTCAAAACTTATTAAGAATCACGAGTCTATTATACGAAAACAGGGAGAAGGATGGGAATTTATGTCACGACAAGTGCACGAAAGGGAAAAAACCGAATGTTCTAATAGCTTAGGAAAGAGGATAGAAGACGCAATCAGAAGATTGGATAATTTTGTAGAAAGAAGACAGAATCTTCAAGACAAAATGTGTGTTTCAAACAGATCCAAAACTCACAGGAAAAGAATACCAATGCCTGAAAGAAAAACTGAAACTAAGAAGATTACCTGTTGCGAGGACTTGGATCGAGAGGTTAGAAAACTAAAAACAAGTCTAGATGATTTGGCTTTGCAGATTTTACTAATGGAAGATACTAACCAGGCAATTTTTCAAAGCCTTGTCAAAGAAATTGCTGAAGCGTGGAAGTTCGAAAGAGATTCTTATGCCCTTGAGAATCATATTAGGGAAGACATCTATCAGTTTCTCATTCTTGAAGCTGTGAAAAATCGGCGAATCCATTCAAGAGGATCAAAATCATTTCTGCCTTTTGATCTCTCAGATGATACACCTCGTTCGAGGAAAACTGAGGGAGACGAAAGGATCATGGAGAAGTTAGATACCCTGACAAAATGCTTGGAAGCAGAGGAAGATCTGATGTTAAGAGCAAGTTCTGAAATAAAGGAACGGAGCGCAAAAAATGATCTTGTGATCTTGGATTGTGAAGAGACAGAGGAGCGTAACGCCATCGAATGGTTGTTGACAGATGAAGAATGTACCTTCAGTTCAGTTGGTAAAAAGCTAGAAGGGGCATTGAAACAATTGAATACAAGCAAGGATTTAGTGGTTGAAATGGAGCAAAGTTTGGAATTATACGAAGATGATTTCGAAGAAAATGTTTTTGATTTGGAACTAAACAATATCTTGACTGCTGAACAAGAAGCACAACACTCATATCTTGACAAGGATGATGATGAATTTGTCGAGAAGATCCCATCCAATACTGTCTTCCTAACCATCATAAAATTTCAACAAGTACTCCTCGATTTTGACATGATTGTAAACAAGAATCTAGACATGAAATGTCAAAGGTATTACTAGCTCCATTCTTTTTAGAAATGCCATTCATAAACTTTTGTTTTTTTTTTTTTTTCCTCATTTTATTTCTTTCAGGCTAGAAGCATTAGGTCATCGAGTTCATATGCTAGTTGGACTGGTGGCTTTAATCAGAAATCGAAAATTAATCTACAAGAAGGCTTTCATTTCAAGATGTCATAATTTGCAATTAGCTGAATCTGAGGTATATATTCTTATATAATGTTTTTCGAATGATGTCTTTTAATCTTCTGTTACATGTACAGTAAATAGAATATCCATTTTTTCTATGCAGGTCGATTTACTTGGAGATCAAGTGGACAACCTACTACACCTTCTTGAGAAAATATACTTTGTACTGAATAAAAATGCAATTGTCTTGTCGCCCTACTTTGAGGTAAATAATAATTCTTGAGATCTTGTCATACTCGAGAATTATTATTTACCTCAAAG
>CAVNYN010221017.1:0-14414 GCA_963692815.1 Nyctanthes arbor-tristis
CCAAGTGCTTGTCCAACGCCTCGTTGATACGCTTCCCCCACTCAGCTTGTTGATTGGGTTACTCCTAATGATTTGGAGAATCACCGGTTTTCCATTTAGCAGCAAGGAAAATCAAAAATCAAATCGCGATGGGTAAGCAAAGAAGATGCAGAGTTCGGAATTGGGTAAGGGCAGAAAACAGACGCTTCTTTTTCCTATGAGGAGAATACCCAAAATACCCAAATAAAACCCCAATCTTTACCAATTAACCCCTAAATTGATGGAGAAAATGATGAAATTACCCTTGCCTTATGCCGCTAGACAAAAAGCTGGAAAACGGTACCAGAGACTTAAGTCTCTTAATTATATATATATATATATTGTGATGTCCTAATTTTTCCTTGTACTTTCTTTTTACGTTTTAGATTAAAATGAGAGGACCAAGTTAAATGTAAATAAAGATAAAAGGCTAATGTGAGAATAAGAATTATATAAAAAAAAAAGAATAAAAATGAAATGGTCCAGAAAGTTTTCGGGAAAACTTGGGCCAAAATGATACATAATACATATATAATATATTCTATCATATAAACCAAACAAAAGTCAAAAACAAAGAAAGCTAGCCACGAATTCGCATTCTGCCGAATTCTTGCACCCAAAAAAAAAAAAAAAAAAAAATGAAGAAGAAAGGGGCAAAAGGAGAAGCTAGCCAGGAATCATCAAAGTGGATGCTTGGGCCACGTGGGTTTATGTTTTTTACTTAGTTCAAGAGGTAAATATAACTTCTAAATTCTATATTGTTTCAATTGGAGTTTTGATATATGTTTTGATATAATGAATCTTAAAGGGGGGAGAATGATGAGTTGTTGATATAAGTTAGATTTTATTGGAATTTCTTGAAGTATAGGCATGGCATGAGATGTTGGGTTTAAAGCTTATGAGGTTAGTTTAAGAAATTTTTATACTTGGTTATGATTTAGTCTTCCTATAAGATTAGATGGCATGAGATTATTCTTGAATATAAAAAGAGAATCATACACAGGTTAGTGTAGAATTATGTAGAATTAGTATATGGAATTATGGGTTAAGGAGGAATCATTAAAGCTGAAATTTTGAAAGAAGAATTTTGGGACTTTAAAAATGAAGCTTTTGGATTATTTTCAAGATGGAAATCCTGGTTTTAATACAAAGGAAATTATAATAGGTTAACATGGATATTCTTGGAAGCAAATATGTGTATATTGTATGAATTTAATAAAATGACTCAAGGTTTGGAATTAGTATTTGTCCCTCAAATTTAGAGGGGTCATAAATGATAGTATATGTTAAATTTTAACGCAAGATAAGTTGGGAAATGATCTTCTATGAGTTATCTATCATCCAAAATTGGAATGACACTATTTGGAAGTCGATAGGAGTTTTTATGACAAGTTTTGTAAAAAGGGACAGTGTTCACCCGAGGACAGCTTTCTGGGAGGTGAAGAAATATTTTGGCATGGTCAACGTAGTTTTCTTGAGCCCAATTTCATATATAATGAACTTATATGAGTTTTCTACATTGTAGAAAAATTTCATAAGCATTCGACACCATCCTTGATTTTTAAAGGTTTTAAATGGTCATTGTCAAACAGAAAAATTTAACAATCCTTAGTTGAAAGGTTAAATTTTACGTATAAGTGATGTTATGATTTTATAGAATAATATAATAGTAAATGAGGAATTGGTGAAGTTGAGAATAAATACAATTCTTGAATGATTTAATATTTAATAGCAAATGAGGAGAGTTATTAAAGACTAAAGATTTGTGTTTAAAGATAAAGAGTTAGTTAAGTCTAGAATAATTATACAAAAGAGACATGTCTAATTGAACAAGGAAGAAAACTTGAAGAATTCAATAGAATAGAGGACAGAATTCAAAAAGGGAATTTCATGTTGATAAAGTTAATGGAACTAGAAAGTCCTTAACTAATAGATAAGTTAGAAAGAAAGTAAATGAGATTGAGCAAGGAGAAATAAAAGAATTGAGTTACATATGTAAATTGAGAAATCATGAAGGAATTAAATGTTAAGTAGAATTTTCACATGATTTCACAGGCAATGACAAAGGTTAAAAAGGTAATGAACCATGAAAAGAGCCACTTTGCTGCATAGCCGGTGAGTGGAGATTCTCCTCTTCTTTCTTTCGTCTAAACGAAAGTTGAATTATACTTGATCTCACATAAAACTTGTAATGTTTTACGATGATGATGTATTTCTAAGAAAGTTCACAAAAGTTGAGGTTTTCTTTAGAAAAATTCATGTGAATGTTTATATGAAATGATGCCTCCTGGTTTTAAAGAAATATTTGAGTTGAAACATGATTTATAATGTATGAAAACCTTCAATTTGTATCATATGTTTATGATCATGCCGCCCACGAGTGAAGGGGCCTATGGCTCAAGCTGACCAAATGAATGCCGCCCAGACGAAGGGGTCTATGTGCTAGCAATGGCTCAAGTTGTTTAATTGTACCGCCTAAGGCGAAGGGGTCATAAGATACCTATGGCTCAAGCTGGTGTTTACGCGCATATGACTTGAAATTATGATCATGATATGTGGATACTCTTTGGGGAAAACTTCTATGATTTTCATGATACTGACAAGTATGACAATGATTCTATAAATATTTCGATGTGAGGTGAATTCAAGTTGATGAATTTTATAATGATTGTTAGAATGAAATGATATTCATGATATTTCCCAATACGTAATAGTTTTATAAATGTTCATGTTATGTTAGATTTATATTTAAAGTTATGGAATTTCCAAATGAGCTTGAACATGTTCATATTTCGATTTTTCTAAAGCATGTTTATTGATAAAACTCCATTCATTGGGCTAGTTAGCTCATGTGTTTTCTAAATGATTTTCTTAGCAGACAACAATTGGAGTTTAGGCAACACAGTCTAGTTGAGCCTGCTACTTCAATAATTTAAGCCACTACATGCAATTTGTTATAGAATTTGTTATTATAATGAATTACAGACTTGACATGTTAAGGTCACTAGTATGCATTGGGAATCCGTATGAATCATATTTGGGGTCAATGTATTTCTTTACGTTAGTCAATGTATTTCTTTACGTTAGGAAGTATGATTTCTAGTAATGTGTATGTAAAGTGATGTTGGTTGTATGCAGGTTGGTTTTGTTAACAAATTAGAAGAGATGCTGTCGAAATTTTTCTAGGATAATTAGTATGTTCATGAGCCTTGACGGTAAATTCTAGATTTTAGTTGGAATTTATCGTCGGCGCACATCACACTTCTAGTAAGTTAGAGGTACTGGGGTGGGGCGTGTCATATATAGATTCTAATTGTGTTTGGCTGACTCCAAGCTTTCTTATGATTTTTCTGGAAATCAAATCAATTAGGTATCCCATTTCGTGTGAGGGGAATTTATTTCATAGGCTGGGTCCGTAATGTTTGGGAGGCTTAATTCCTACTTCAGTATCTGTTTTGTATAGCGTTTGAATTTACAATATGAATCATGATGGTACGAATCTTGATTAATTTTAGCCTTCTCTGTATTAAATTTCACGCCTCCGATTTTTGTACCATCACAAGTTCATAATTCATTCAAAGAAAGTCAGAGGGTTCAATATCTTTTATTTTTGTTCTCTACCATTTTCTAGGAGCCAAACTGAAATGTAAGTCAGTTCACACCATGGATTGCCAAGGCTTAAACATTTGATTAAGTTTGTCAGTTCAATTTAGGTAAATGTTGAGATCTGTTTCCACAGGTAGACATAATTCTTAATCATTTTGGCCAAAGGAAATGGAAAAATTATTTGAGTTTGATTGGTGGAGTCTTTTACTTCTATTGCTTGCAGGAGTAATTTTTTTTTTAATTTGATTGGTGCACTTGGATGTTGTTTTTATGAACCAAGATTGTATATGGTGTTGTATAATTGTATTTACATAATGTATTCTTTTGTATCTCTTCAATTCAATTAATGTAAGTCATCATGAGTTGTATATTGTTGCTCATTAAATTGAGTATTAGCCTTATCATTACCTTCATAACTGATTTTAGAAAGAAATATCACTAAAACTACCATATGACCAACTCAAAGATTTGTAGAAGTTCGTTTTTGAATATCCCATTGTATATCCACTTGAGATCCATTTGATCAAGATGACTAGGAGCACTACTCAAAGCTAACTGGTGAAATTCCTAATTTAACCTGGTATTACTTGATGTATAAAAAATAATATTAAGTGGATATTAACTCACCCCTCCATAATGAGCTACATATATATTAACTTCGTTGATCATTATTACTTTTTGTTAGAGACGTATTTAACTTTGTTCGACCTTAAGCTACATGCTACTGAGTTTTGTGCCGATATATATAATTCTTACGAATTGCATGGGATTGATTTTTGAAAGCTGAATTTCAAGTTGAGACACAATTAAAGTTAAAAAGTTTCAATAGGTATGCTCTGGGCATGATAACCTGTGTGATTCAATATGGGAGGGATATGAATTGTCTTAATAATAATATCATGCTTTGGCAATTGGGCAATTGGTTAGCATTTACTCATTATTATATTGAAGACTGTAATTACTTATGTAGTTAATTGGCAACGATGTGATACATTCATCTTTAATAAATATATATATATATATATATATATATAGCAATTGCTTGAGTGCACTTCCGTCCATGTTACCTAACACTTTTAATTTATTTGTAATGGATTCATTTACATCTTTTTGTTATAGTGATTTTTATTTCTTGATATAAAAATTATTCTGCACGAACTATATCAACCTATTTTCCGAGTTTGGATTATGTCAATCTTGCTCCTTTTTCTTTTTACCAGGGTTAGAAATTGTTGAGTTTAGTAGAATAGTCCACGACGATGTGCTTAAGTGTTTAAATGGTAGAGAAGCACGTGCATGTTTTGCTCTGTAATTTTCATTTTCAACCTTCCTAATACCAATATCTTTTCTGAAATGCAGGTTATACGTTTTCTCGAAATCATGCACGACTTGTGGTACTTATGGCAACTATAAATACTATGTACTCTATCAAAGTTTGCGTAGGATGACTTGAAATTTTTCTTTCTTCTAAGCTCTCATTCCTTTTGAAAAACGATATGTTCAACTAATTGTCCCAAGTGGTCTATTGGTTGTTTTGTATTTATGTTGAATCAGATCAATATATTCAATTTCGACATATTCTGGACATGTATGAATTTGTAATTGTTATAAAATATTTGGGTTTCATAATAGTTACACTGATGATATAGGTGATAGAAAATAATGGAGATTGAATTGATGGTAAGGTTCCAAACTTAGTGAAATTATATAATTTCAAAGAAACGATAAATCGATCAACTTAGTCATTGATTCGGTGCAACTTTATCATCCTTATAAGGTTAGCTTCATATGATGGTTAATATTTTGTTATGTTTTACCTATCGGGGTCATGCTGTTAATTAAAAAGTAAGCTAAAACTCGAGAATAAAAGTTTGTTACTTTGATATATTTTTCATACGCATGACTTTTTAATTGTTCTTTTCTAAATTGTTAATTTTTAATGTATATTTGATGAAGACAAACTAATTAAATTTGTATATGTTGCCATTGAAATTTTTTATTGTTGTTAATCCTGTGTAACGTACTGATGAAAATTCTAGTTGTTGTAGTAGTAGTACTAATAATAATAATAATAATAATAATAATAATAATAAAGAAACCTCAAAATAAAATACTGCATATCAAATTAAGTAACTGAAAAATAATTAATAAAATACAATTTGATTAATGACACATTTAATTAATATGCCAATTTATCTTATACATGCATCGTTAAATGTTATATTTAGAAGAGACTGACCACAATTAAGCTGAGTAGAAGTTGGTGAGGAGGGGTTCGAATTATACTACAGTAATAAGATGCTCGCGTTTTAGATAGAGGAGGTCCATAATTTGAACCACACATGCCCCTCCCTTTCCTTATAGTCCTCTTGTATAAAAGAGGGAAAAAAAGAAATTGCCTGAGAACTAATTAATAACATGTATTTTCATTTAGTTTGCAAGAAATAAAATAAAAAGATCGAAAATATAAACATGTTTTCATTAATTCTCAATAAAAAATTTGTCAATACGAAAAAGAAGTAACCATAATTTTTTCTGGAACATAAATAATAATAATTTTTTGAAAACCAAAAGAAAAGGTGTGCTATCAAAAAATCAATACATATACATAGCATTAATGCAAAAAAACTAGATAACAAATGTAACTTAATTTATGATATATTATATTGTGACAATGACATAATGTAATTAAGATATACATAAATATATATATATATGCCGATTTATTTTATATATGAATAGTTCAATACTATTTTTAGATGGACTAACTATAAATTGAATACAATATATTTTTTTTTTTGCAAACAAATTGAATACAAATTAAGTGGGGGATAATTAATAAGAGACACTTTTAGTTATCAAAAAATAAAATTCAAAAATTCAAAACTTTCTTTCCAAAAAAAAAAAAAATGAAATAAAAATAAATTTTTTGGAACATAAATAATAATAATTTTTTATTAAAAACTAATCAAAATATATAAAAAAATCTAAAAGAAAAAATGTAATTTTATTTCCACTACGAATTTTTATTCCTATACCATATCATAAATACATCACATTTAACTGGCACTTTAAATAAGTGTACCACTATCAATTTATATATATACTCACACAATTAATTATTCATACTCAATATAAAATCATGTCAAAGATTTATATATATTTTCTAGCTACGTAATCTTTTCCGCTGCACATTATTCCTCACTTGAAAAATATACAAATTGGATCTTAAATCGAAATTCTCGACATAAGCATTAATCCGAGTTAATTTATGAGATGATACAGTCTATGTATGTCAATATACAGACTTCAAAAACTATCTCTGAAACTTTATTTTTTTTTTTTAACAAACTGTCTTTCAAACTGAATTTAATAGAATCTTAAACAATCTATAACTTTCATAATTAGATCTATTTTTATTCCTAGACCACGTCATAAATACATCACATTTAACTAGTACTTTTAATAAGTGTACCGCTATCAATTTACATATATGCTCGTAAAATTAATTATTCAAACTTAATATGAAATCACGTCAAAGATTTATATATATTTTCTAGCTAAGTAATCTTTTCCGCTGCACATATTCTTAACTTAAAAAATATACAAATTGGATATTAAATCGAAGCTCTCGACATAAGCATTAATACGAGTTAATTTGTGATATGAAATTGCCTATGTCCATGTACAGACTTCAAAAACTATTTCGCAAGCTCTCTTTTTTTTTTTGTCCCCAACAAACTATCTTTCAAACAAAATTTAATAGAATCCTAAACCATTTTATATCGCAATTAATTAGAGACAGATGAAAGGATCCAATTAGGTAGGATTAACTAGTTTCGAGATGGGTAGTTAATTAATTTTGTGAAATTCGATCAATAACATAGATTAATTGTCACAAGACTAGGTAGGCCAATTATTGTGAAGTCGTGAGTCCTAACACCTATCCATCACATTATCCCCTCTAAAACATTGTGTGTATATAAATATTTTTTTATTTGCTTAATTTTATTAACTTGTTATATTATTTTCTTTTCTTAATAAAACTTAAGATTTGATCATTCAAATAAAGTTAGAATTAATAATTTGGGTATTCAATCCGATCCTTGTGTGAACAATAACCTATCTCAAAATTCACTGTGTTACTTGTTTGACCCATACACTTGCAAATTTCACACACATATTTTAAAGAACATGACACAAAGATGATTGGCATGAGTCGCAGTGGTCATTGATAGTTTTGTGATCGTTATATAGTTATACCTTATTGGTCATTCGAGTGTATATATTTCATTTGGGCAGCAAACCTCTGTGGATATTGGGGGCTCGACAATCAACGATAGGGCTAGGCATCAAGCTCGGGCGGATTGTTTTGACCCCAACCTGCTATTGACTCGCCATTAACAAACCGAGACCAACCCAATTCGTGGATCGGTTTGGGCTGGCCCAGTTCTACAATTAGGCCATCAATCTCAATGTTTAAAAAAAATGTTACGAGAGAGAATAACATTCCAAACCGCAGCCACAGGCCGCTGATTCACACTTGAAGAACACAAATTAATATTGAAATTACATCTCTATTGTATTTCAAATGACCCACTGGATCTTGATTCCATTTTCTTGCTTCTTTGTCAAGACTAATGCACAATTACAGAAATTGGAGGGTAAAGCAAAATTATTTGCCGTAGTAAGAAGTCGACGATTACTTGGCTAGGGTCGAGGGAAATCATCGACTTGAAATTGCGGCAGATAGGCAGAAAGAAATCGATGGGCGGCGACAACTATTATGACAACACATTGCAGGCGGAGGCATTTGGAATTGAATTCTAAAATAAAATGGTAATTGCCTGTAGAAATCGTGTTGTATGAAAAAATTCGCAAAAATCGTGTCTCTTTTGGTTTTTTAGGGTTCTGTTGATCGGGTTGGATAGATCAATTACCATCAGGTTCAATCGGTTTGGCACCTTCAACTTGGAAATCGATCCAACCCAACTCGATTTGAGGTTTCCTAAACCACAACTAACTTACCCTTCGTCAAAACCAGACCCAAACCGTCTCGGTTCGGATTAGGTGGGGCATTTTGCCCTGGATTGTCGAGCAATATGTCTAGCCCTATTGGATGCAGTGTTGGAAGCTTAACCGTCTACTGTCTGTGTATATATACTTGACGTTGTGTTGGGGGCCAATAGTTGATATGATTTGGTCATACCATTATTATAGATATTGGTAAGTCCTTGGTGACGCCAAGACATGATAAATCCTTGAAAATAAGACATGTGAGTGTAGATAATTAATTTTATTAATTACTAGATTTCTACCCGTGTAACAGCTCTAAAGGAATTTCATATATAAAATATAACAAAATTCTGTTTGTCAGGTTTAATGCCATAAAGAAATTAAAAATACAACCTACATGGAATAATGTGCATCTTGCCAATTAAAAAACACAACCTACATGGAATTAATGTGCATCCTACATTTATAAGTAACATGCAATCAATTTTTTATTTTGATGGTATAATGTTAAATTCTTTTTATTAGTCCATCGCCATCTTATTGAATCAATAATTTTTTTATTAACCCCTTATTTTTTATTTCCTTTAAAAATAATAAAACCCATAGCATAATTTTATATTAATTTCACACCCGTGCATTTATGGACATATTATGCTTCACACATGCGCGTTTCACAAACATATTATAGTGACAAAGTAAAATGTAATAGAGTAGGAGAATATAAAATCATAAAATTATACAATTAAACAAAGTAAAATTGAAATCTATTAGGCAAATATGAGATATATCTAACTAAAATATAACAAGTTTATAGAATCCTAAAATAAAAATATTAAATTAAATGATTAAAAGGAAAAATATAATAATAAGGAAAAATATAATAATATTAAAATCTAGATTGATATATTATCTATTTTCATCTAATTCAATTCCATTAGGCAAATATGAGATATATCTAACTAAAATGTAATATGTAGATAGAGTCCCAAAATTAAAATATTAAATTAAATGATTAAAAGGAAAAGTATAATAATAAGAAAAACTACTATTGAAATCAAGATTGATATGTTATCTATATTTATGTAATTCAAACTTATTAAGCAAACTGGAGATATGTCTAACTAAAATATAATAATATGTTGATAGAGTTCCAAAATAAAAATATTAAATTAAATGATTAAAACGAAAAAATAACAATAAGGAAAAATATAATAATTGAACCAATGATTTTTTTATTAATTCTTATTTTTTATTTCCTTTAAAGGCAATAAAACCCGATAGTATGATATACATTAGTTTCACACCTGTGTATTTACAGACTACTATGCTTCACACCCGTACGTTTCATAGACATATTATGCTGAAAAAACAAAATACAATATAGCAGGAGAACATAAAATTATGAAATTATATAATTGGACATAGTAAAATTAAAATTCATTAGGCAAATATGAGATTTATTTAACTAAAATATAATATGTAGATAGAGTTTTAAAACAAAAAAAAATTAAACTAATATGTAGATATTGTCCCAAAATAAAAATATTAAATTAAATAATCAAAAGGAAAAGAATAATAATAAAATAATGACGTCAACAAGTTGGTTTGTTACAGAAGCTAGATAATCAGCGGAAAAATTATTTCTAGTTGTGCTCGACAATTAAATTGAGCTAGAAAAATTCTGCTTATATATAGATGAGCTGATGCGGTATGTTAGGCCCCCAATTTTAACAATAATTGAAGCCTTTGAACATGTATCTCAAGTCCAAAATCGAGGATGAGACTTTGCAAATACAATTCAAAAGTACTGAGATCGGATTCAATTCGCACTTTGATTTTTAAATGCATTATGGGGCTATCTACAATGAAACCTCGGCCACACGCTGAAATCTCGACCACAGACATGTATCTCCTCCACCTTTGCGACGATCCGGCCATATAGCTTTAATTTAATACCTACAGGATTGTAGGAAAGTGCGGATGAGTACAACATATTCAATGAGTAACAAAATACCTTGATTCACCTTTCGTTTAAGAAATATATTTTAAAGAAAAGCACGTGAATTTCACAAAACCTTTAGATGTACAAAAGAGCTCTATCACTAGTTAAACTATTACCTGTGGTGCACACATAATTGGCCAAGATCACACAGTAAGACCACAAAGATTCAAATTGGCTAAGACTACACAGCAAGACTACATTATCACGCAATGACCAAGACCACATAGCAAGGTCATACAAAGCAAAGCAATTCAAAATGGATAGAGTATTAACTAATGATTCCAATGCAACAAACAAATTTCTTTGCATAATTAATATGCATCAAAATTCCCAATTCCTTTGCATAGTGACAATGCATCCAAAAATCCATGCCTTTGACATGAAAGCAGTATGAACAAAATAGAGGGAATCTAAGTATTCGTTATTCATCTCAAAGGTTACCCAAGCATTCTTTGAATAATTTTCACGTAGAAAAATACCATTAAAGCATTGAAATTCCTTAATCAAAGCTATTCTTTAGGTTATAATCTTTCTATATATGCTAATGAGCCTTTTCAGGTGTAAAACTAAGTATTTGAAAGGGCTTTAGGGTAGTTTGCCACCCTCTGATATTTTTGGACGAAATTGCTACTTTAGGTAGAGAGAAAGGGTAGGAAAGGGGTTTTGAGAAACCTAAGGACCCAATGGCCTTATATGTAATAGTTAGGATTTAGTTGGTTTTAATAAATCTTTGAATTTCGCCAATCACATCGCGACATGTGGCGTGGACGTGGCGCCGTACACATATTAGGGCGATGTGGTTGAACGTGGTTCGCATGTTTATTGCGCGAGAAATCCTTACACTTTGTATTATCTTACAATTAAGTCACTGTACTTTGGTTTATATCAATTAGAAACTAAATTCTTTCTTTAGCATCAATTGAGTAACAATTCTTTCAAATCTTTTAATACAATTCAAGCAGTTATTCCATTATCATCAAAATAACAACCATGTAGCATAATTGAAGGTTAATTTTTGCTGGATGTTACAGGTACACTATATAGAAAGTTGTAGGCCTAGTTTGTATGGGGGTGTGCATAACCGTCATTGTATTTACGTATCATGTACATGCACGCGTAGGGATGTTGTTACTTGCTGAGTACTAACTCATAGAGCTTTGCATCATAGACGTGCAAGTAACTTGGGTTGGTGGCAACCCCAAGATGACTAAAGGACTGTGCATCGGAATCTGACCTTGGTGATCTACCATAAGAAGCGTGAAAATAAAATAATTTATAAAATTAGTCTCTAATCTTTCCTTTTAAGTAAAGTCTATTTATTGTTTAATAAATATAATAATAATTTTATTATATCATTGCCTAAATATAATTAAGAATATTTTAGAGAAAAATTGCACTTCAAAAAATATTTTAGAGAAAAACTTTATTTGACTTTTCAACTATACTAAATTACTATAAAATATTTCTTGTAAAATATCTTGACAAAAATAATGTCTTTTATCGAAAATGAGAAATATTAAAATATTCAAGGGTCTTACAAATTACGTGTAACTAAATTGATATTACACTATATCAGGAAAAAAAATAGATATTACACAATACTAGATCTAATTTCAAGAAAGAACATACACAAATATAAAGAGATTGAAATCTGCTAATATTTTTGGGCTATTTCTTGTAGAAGAAAGCACAATTGTTTTGGTTTGGAGAACATAACCATATGACCAGCACCAGAGATGGATTTCACCTCATCTGTTGGATTGCTTTTTATCATCCACTTTTGTGAGTCTTTCTTTATAAACTTGTCTTCTAGACAGATTATATAAGCACGAGGAACTAACCCATAATTTTCTGTTGAAAGGCCATTTTCTTTTAGCATTTCTGCTTCGTCGTAGAGTCTCATATGGGTCTCATCAAAAGGGTTGCAAGAGAAACATCCTGATCTTCATCCATGATTTATTTTTATTAATTAGTTAGAAATTTGGACTTTCATTAATTCAACGACGTGTTTAATAAGTTAGATTGAATAGACCGAACATGTTAATTTATAACAAACCAATTTCAGTTTCCATTTTAGTAAAGGCTTTAATTTGCTAGAGTTCCGTAACTCAAATTCTATATGTATTTGGCCCCAACTTAAAAGGTTAGTGGCGTTAATATAGCACTTAAACTGAAATTACAAGGTGTGTGTATGTACTTTCCCCAGAAAAAAAAAAAAAGAAAGTGTGTATGGTATCTTCCTTATTCATATTGTTACTACTCTACATGTATGAGTCTATGAAATTAATTGAAGAGAAGACGCCACACACACACACATATATATACACACACTGGGTATACTCCGTCACCCAGTGTCTTTGTATCAAAATATTGATATGTACTGGTCCTATCAAGATTAGGATTCTTTCTCAGAAAACGTACGTAGATATCATGTTTTTATATTATGTTGAAGTGTAAAAATTTACAAAATAAATCTTCTTGTTCCCCTTGTACGTGGATTTTTCTTTCCACTTTAGGATTTGTCAAGTAAAAGTAAAGGTAAATATATATGTGATTTCTTCATTTTATTTGCTTATTTTTATGCCAAAGAATGTTACTAAAAATTAAAAGGTTAAAATTATAATATTTTAATCCTAGAGTTTGAAATATATACTAACCTCTGAAGGGGAAAGTTGATATAACATATTCAACAAAAACTTGGAGTCAAAAACGAGAGAAGGCTTGACCTTTCCTTTGTTGAATGAGATTTCACTGTCCATAAAACCAGGATCCATCCCTCGATTGCACTGAATAATTTCCGATAGTAATTTGGTTAAGTTTTAATTTTCAAGATAATTAATCCCTTCAATAAAAAAAGATAATTAATAAAAAATGATACATATATAGAAGTAATCATATTATTACCTCTTGAATAATGGTAGGAACATTAAGGTGAGGTGCAGGCATGAAAGCAGCGACGAATATAGCGACAGAAATTTTTCTGGAGAACGTTTCCATAGCAAGAGAAATTGAAATGCCACCCATGCTATGCCCTACTAGAACCACCATATCATCCGGTGGCAAGGCCGCCATGAATTCCATTAAAGGCTTGCAATAGTCGGAGAAAGAGTGGAGTTCTTCCACTTGTGTTGGATGAGCTCCGGCGCTCTTCCGATCTCAAGGGCGGTAACGCGGTGGCCCTCGGCGCGAAGGAGTGTCGCCACTTTATACCAACTCCATGCCCCGTGGCATGCTCCATGAACTAGAACAAAGTGCTCCCTTTTCATGGACTTCTCCACATCATTGTTGCTCTTAATTTTGGTCATGACTTTTGATGGAGAGAGTTGTTTTTGGATGATTTGAGTTATGCTTAATTATATTATACATATATAACATATGATGTTAGTATTAATAAAGCTTGATGATAAACAAGAAAGGGGCCGGGGAAATAATTATTTGATTTGTAATTACCAATTAATTAGTTCATACAAATTTAAAAACTTAGGGAAGGCTTGGCAAATTTAATAATCCATGGAACGATCAACACTGTATATATGACGACACATCTTTTGAATTATTATAACCGGTCAAAATTTAACTGGAATTACTTACCGTTACCAATAACCTTAAGAGCTAAACGATTAAAAAAGAACCACAATTAACGATAAAAACAAACCACAGGAAACATGCATGTACCACTTCTCTTATGAAAACATTGTTAAGTGGCATGATTGGTAGTACACGTAACACTTTCCTATCGAAAACTTTGTCAAGTAATAAAAGGGAAAAAAAA